>OX424574.1:25015659-25177577 GCA_949152435.1 Gastracanthus pulcherrimus | reverse complement strand
CTCTCTCTCTCTCGATATGATGAAGAGAGGCATTAATTCGATTTTTGCTGCTGGCCCCCCCCACCGAACGGTAGCGTATGGAGCGCGTCTTCTTTGCGCTATTGCCGCGCGATGACGCTGGTGAATTTTCGCGTTGTGATTGATGAGCTCTATACTCGCAGCGAGGGAGATAGATAGATAGATAGATAGATAGAGAGAGAGAGAGAGAGGGAGAGAGAGGGACTATTTACTGGCTGGTGAATCTCAATAATGGAGAAATTTTCTATTTGAGTTGTCCGGTCTCGTGACGTTAATCATGCGGTGTGTGTTTGCGTCTGGGATTTGGATTGGAATTTTCGGGGGCTTGATTGGATATGATGGTTTAACTGCTGGTACTCCCGGGGGGAGGGGGGGGGGGCTACGTTGGGCTTGATATGATGTATGGACGTGTTGTGGATCAGGGGTTTTGAAAATGAGATTTGAGTTTGCTTTGCTTTTATTGTTGACATGGTGATAATCAAAATTACGTGTATGATTGGTATTTATTTAAGATGAGGTGCATTCAAATAATTAAGTTTGATTTATGTACTAAAACCTTTGTTTAACATTTATATCACTTGCAAATCTGTGTTTCAGCATATCAGAAGAAATGCTTTTGGACTTTTTAGTACTCATCATACAGAAAATCTATAAATATTATATTAAAGATTTTTTACTACAGCACTTTATAATTTTCTTTTGTAAATTGTTACGTACTGGAAATTTTTACAAAATTTTTACAAAAAGTCAGTTGATCAATATGAATATTTTAAAGAAATATAAACGCATATCTTTTCCGTTGTATGTATATATCTCTATTCAGCGGTTTTTCCGGTTTTACATATTTCTCAGTTTTTTTTTAAATACTTCCAGAATATAAGAATCATTTACTTTTCATGGTGTACAAGAACATTTTTCGATCTAGTTTATGCGAAATAATGTATTAGAAAGTTTAATAGTCGGCTGATTCATGTGAAATAAAATAGGAAAAATGATTTTTGTTAATAAACCGACACATACCCGCATTTAACCTTTAGAGGGCTGGGATTGGAGATACCACAAGATCCTTTAAAATTGCCCAAACTTGTGTCTTAAATCATGTATATATATTATAACCAACATTATAACCAACATTATAACCAACCCCATTCAACTTTTAAACTTTAATAAACCTTGTAACACTGAGTGTCTGTTGTAATATTTAATATAATAATCGCACATTGTAATTCTGTACAGTTTAACATTGATCAATATATATATATATATATATATATATATATATATATATATATATATATATATTCGACCAATGCTAAATTGTGCACAATTATAATGTGCATGAACCAGAACTCTATAATTTTTACTTAAGATATATCATCATTTTTTAGAGAAGCGAATGGGATGTGGAGGGGATGCGGAGGGAATGTGGAGAGGATGTGGAGGGGTGTGGAGCGGCGTGGAGCGGGGTGGAGAGGCAAATAAGTAAAAAAATAACGTAGTTTTTAAAACAATTTAACGTTATTATGTGGAGGGGTATGTGGAGGGGTATGTGGAGGGGACGAGGAGGGACGTGGAGGAGTGTAGAGGGGATAAGGAGGGACGTTGAGGAGTGTAGAGGAGATGTGGAGGGGCTGGAGGGGCAAATGAGTAAAAAAAGAACGTAGTTAAATTTTTTTTTAAACAATTTAATGTTATTATGTACAGGGGATGTGGGGGCTGTGGAGGGGTATGTGGAGGGGAATTGCGGGGGAATGGAGGGGTCTGGAGGGGGTGGAGGGCAAATAAATAAAAAAAGATAACGTAGTTTTTTAAACAATTTAACGTTTGTATGTGGAGGAGATATGGAGGGGGGTGGAGTGACTTGATAATGCTTACGATTATATAATATAGGAAGATACATATATATATATATATATATATATATATATATATATATATATATATATATATATATATATATATATATATATATATATATATATATAAATTTCTATCGTGGGTCGAGCCTATATATAGGCTTTTCGGTCCCGACCGGTCCTCTAAAAGTTAATATTTGTATTTGCAACAGTAGTGGCATTGGTCATACTTTTATTTAAATAAACATCTCTATAGAGTTATATTCTATTTGTTTTCCAATAGTATCAATAGAATTGTATTACATTGTATACTTTTTGTTATTGTCAAAGTTTTAACGAGGAGAAACAAAAATATATATCTACTTTTCTTTATAAATAATAACTTCCAGGATAAAGATACAAGTTGCCGATATCAAACCAACGGCAAACAAGTAAAACGCTATGCACATATGTTTAATAGAAATCCTGGAATATTTCTCATGTACCGAATTGTGTTTTGTCATTTGCTTATTTTCATTATCTTGATGCCATTTAATAAATCCAGATTCATGCAGTCTGCGAAGTACTTCATTGACTTTTGATAAAAGTGGCCAATTTCGCCTGGTATACATCACCTCAAATATTTCTTTCAACTTGTATTTCGCTACATGCATAGTCGAGGTTTCATTTATGAGATGTCGCAATGGACATAGAAAAAGGCAGGATACACGTTTGCCACTTCTGAGGAGACCGACGCAATTAGCGGAATTCTCTTCTACGACGTAACGAGAGCTAATAACAGAATGATTAAAAAATTTTTTGAAGTCTTTTTTTCCATACACGGGTAAATTTGATTCTTCCAAATGCTCCATAGATTCAATAGTTGGATTTGCGTCAGGTGCTATGTGCATTGTACTCATGCGACTTTGAAAATAAAAATTCAATGCCATTGTCAGTAATATGAGTACCGCGAACAAAATTCGTCGAGATGAGTTTCTTGGTTGCCGTAGACTGGGCATGTTCAGTATCAACCGTATACATTCCAAGATAGATAAAGTTACACTTTGGTTGAGGAGACATTTCAGAATGAGAGTTGTCACTAAATTAGTCAATAGAATTATTGACCAAAAGTTTAAAGTGAATGCCAACATAAATTTGTGGGCGGTTGTATTTTCATTCATTAATGCAATAACACATAAACCGCTAGATTTAGTTGGATAGGTAATATGCTTCCAGAAATCGTGTTGTAAAAGCGGATTCAGAATATAATCAAGTTTACCAATTGTCAGATCATTGAAAATATCGCAAAGTTGGTCATTTTCATCGTGAAGGCATAACGTTTGGTATATTAAAATGTCGGCCGTAGCATTTAAATGAGTCCAAATTTGGCGATTAATGAAACCGGCATTTCCTTGAAATTTCTTCAATCCAGTCTTTGTTGGATCGAATAATGTTCGACGATATACATTAAAACCCACGCCAATTTTTATCACATAGCCGGCTAAATTTTGCGTTTTATCAAAGTCCAAATTTTGACACCACGAGGAATCAGCTTCTGCTAATAATTTAAAATAAAATAAATATTAATTGACAAAATTCAAGTTGTTATCATTATTCAAATAAACATTGTGGACATCAAGCTTTTACATAAACGTACTTACTTGATAAGAAATGTGGATTTTTTAGTGTATGTTCGAATAACGTCCATGTGCGGTTCATATGAAAATCATTATTCTTAATTTCATTCCAAAATTTAGGTGCAATACGATTAAATGGATTGAAAGTATATAGTTGAAACTGGCCGTGTGAATTTTGACACAAAATCGTTGCTGACAAAATATTGAATGACCACACTAGGTACAGCAAATCATGTACCAATTCACAACCCGCCTTTAAATTTTTTATTACAATCAGATAAAATCCTTTGTGATTCCACAAGAGTGAGTCTCGAAGTCTTTGTAATGCAAATAGTAGTGTGACATTGGATGATGTAGCAATAACGTAATTTTTTTCTGCATATGTTTTATATCTTACAATATTTTCTTGCGGTCGATTATCATACTTTCTTACAATTTTGTGATAGTTGTAAATTTTAGTTTCATATAAACCTATTAACCTTGCCGGTATTAAAGAAGTAAACGTTTTTCTGAATAGAAGACTATCGGTGTTATCCCAATCACCGGATAGCACAACACTTTCAGTTTTTTCATTGAAACAATTTTGAATTACGTTAACCTTAAAGATAAAATATGGTTTAGGTATAACGAAAATCTCACACTAGAAATAGTAATATAAAAATGAAATATAAAATAGTATAGTACACTTTACCGTTACTTGTAATAAACTACTTGCGATTCTGACCTTATTAACTCTCCCTTTAACTTTTGCTTGTACACTTTTTAATGCAATAATTATCCACAAAAGTGTAAAAATGAAAGTATTTCTAAATCTCATTTGTAAAATTATTGACACTGATTTTTGTGGTATCCTCTATTATCAAAATATTGAATGTATGTAAATATATTCGTTCTGATTCAGAAACGTATTTCGTATCACGACGTTCAAAACATGACTAACGTCAACGTATACCATCTGCTTCGATTATTCCTGATAAAGTGCAAGTAATAGATCGCTATCATTACTTAAATGCACACTAATATTTTCTAAACTGAAATTAGGTACAAATTGTGCTCGTACGACTTACCGGTTAAAACATCAATGTGCTAAAAGCTATACACAGAAACAGTGCTTGTATTTTTGCCCCATCACGGGTAATAATTGTCCATTCGCGTAAACTGGATAGTGGGTCATATTGTAACCATATCGCCGTAAAATCACAGTGTCATAGCCTATGATAAAATACATGGATAATATTTAGTTAAAAGATGTTCTTATAAATGCATTTGTCAATAACAAAACATGCATTTATTTAATTATCATAACAATTGTTTATATTTAAATAAAATGTAATTTGTGAACATTTGAATAAGCATTTTTTATGTTAGTATTAATCGCAAGCTATCAAAAAATAAATAGACTATTTCGATCTGTACTTTGTTATATTTGTTTTTTAATTTGAAAATTACTTAGATAATAGGAAAATTGGTATTTTGAATAAAACGTTATGGCGGGAAAGATAAATACGAACTTAGAAATAAATGTTAATTTTCACAGTCCAAACATGTATCAAGATCTGTACTCGAGATGTTCAGTCATTAAAATCACGATTCTCCGGTTTACTCCTTAATTACGTGTGTAATTTAGTATAAATTCTAATGGCCTACACCTAATGACTCTACAAACGTGTACTTAATTTAATCTCTCTTCTAAGAAGCGTTCCAAAGTTATCAGACCAGAAAATTTTGTTACGCATGCGTAGTCACTTTTTCTGTTTTATTTATAAAAAAAAGAGGAAATAAAAATTATTAAATGAAGAATTCGGTAATAAACTGCATAATATACACTGACAATAAAAAATGTTGACATTGACAACATGTAATACATTGTTAATTATGCTCAATAGGAAACTTTATTTATTTACTCCTTGATGCTTTTTAATAACCTGTTTTAGTAAGGCTGCATAATAAACTCGCAGCGCGTTAAAACTTTTTAAAGGGAAGACCTTAATGCGTAACTCAAAATTACCTTAATAATTTTTTGCAAAATTTATTTAATGTAAAGAATATTTAAAAGCTAATTTATATACCTAGAAAAGAAATACTTAACAACTGCAATAAATTAATTTATAACAATATCTAGATTAATTAGTAAAATTTTGTGATTGTTAACAAAATTTTACAAAATATTTACATGTAGGAATTCACAATAATAACCTGCACGTTCTTAAATTGAAAATACACTTAGATTGGTATAATATAAAGAAAAAAATGTTTGTGTTCTAAAACTATGTAAACTTTATAACGGATTTTATAATATATTTCATACCAGCTATTATAATGCTTTAATTAAGTTTACTAAGTGGTTTGTTAATTTATTAACTGATTGAGTTTAAGTATCGTTACAAACTCACCTTTTGTCACGTAGAGCTGCGCTGTACTTAATTACTACCACTAATTTTCATTAACCAACTTTTACTTTGTTATTATCGTAAAGCATTTTTCGATAATTTGTATGTCTTTTTTCTTTTCAATTTTCATATTAAGTACAAATTGAATACCATTAGAGATGTAGTGATTTTTCCATACAAACAAAAATACATATTTTGAAGGAACAAACTGAATATTTTATACATATTTTGAGCACAATACAAATACAGAAAATGTACAGAGAATTCTGTATTTACTATAAATATGAACGCTCAAAATTCTATACGAACAATCTCTTCATATTGAAAAGTCTTTAAGAAAATCTTAAGATTTTTATCTCACACACCACGAACTAAAAATCATTGATAATACCCCATACCTTTTAATTTCACCAAGTTTCCCTTGATTTATAACCAAAAATCTTTGTCTCTGCGTATAAATAATACGTATTCAGCTATTCGAATTACTTATACGCAAACGTTAATAATTATAACCTTCTTAACATAATTTCTAAATTTACCATTCAAAATACATCTACGTATATTAGTCAACATTTAAAAACCTAGATCTATTTCACAATACCCATTGGATAAAGCTCCCAAAGTAAAGAGATGTGCATCTCCTAAAATTACAATATCAAAAAAGGATCACACTAGCCCCATCACTCTCAAAAACCCGATAAGCCCCTCGCGCATCCATCTAATAATCAATATTCTATAACGAAGACGGGACCGAGCCACTTAACGCTGCGCCCGCTCGTTCGCTTGCTCAAAGATCAAAAAGATCACACAGAGCGAGGCCAACGATATATATCACAATAGCGGCCTGCATAATGAAATCGGCTTTGCGCCGCGCGCGCACACTGTATTATGGCTTTTAGAGGGTGGCACTGTAGGCATATATATATATATATATATATATATATAAGCCGGAAGAGTACATGCGCGAGCGCGCGAGGGTGATAATAATCGCGGCGCCCGACGTACAGGGTGCATTATTATTAATACGTCCAGCGCGAGCAGCAGCAGTAGAATCCGAAGGAATATGATATACCTACAAAAACGGAAAACGCTGGACCGCGTGTAGATCATTAATGCGCGCGATATAGATAGATAAAGCGAGTGGGTACATAGAAAAGTGTGTATGTGTGTGTATTGGGAGGAAGAAGAAGGGACGCGCGTGTATGAGCGATGGGGATAAAAAGAGACGGGGATTAACGCGCTGTGAGAGAGTGGCGCGGGAAAAGTGCGCGTCGAAGCGCAAGCATTGCAGTAGTTGTCGAATGGGGATGGACGCGAAAGGCGCGTGGATTTGTTCTGGGTATTGGGAGAAAAGGGAGTGTGGGGGTGTAATGTGGATTTGCAGATGTATGAGGAAAGTATTTAATTTTAATCTAATGAAAGCTTCTTATGGAAGAAAGCTGACTCGTGTTTTTATTTTCTTTGCAGGCGTGGGTAAAGTTTGTCTTTTTTACAAAGTATGTAATATTCTAGATACAAGTATCTCTTTTCTAAAAAAATATGGGTAAGTAGACTTTTAAGTAAATTAAAAATGAAAAGTAAAAAAAGAATCTAAATACGGAATATCTTTTTTAGATACTTCTAATTTTAGTTTTCTTCAAAAGCTGTATACAGATACTAGAAATAATAAAAATTGGACTTAAAATAGGCTTTATAAAACTATGACTTTTCAGATATTTTATGTAGATATTCTGTATCTGAATACTGCCGTATGTATAGAAACGTATTTAGATACATTTATAGCTTTGATATTGCTTAATGACTGGTTGATTATATCGAAATAATAATAATTCGATTTGAACTCGCAAAGCAGCCACCAGGCTTTATAAAACCACTTGAAAGAATATAATTTAATGGCTCCATATTATTTATCTTTAGCTCGTCAACTTTTCGTCAATTTACACATTCCTTTCGAATCGTACTCACATCCTTTCTCGAACATTACACGAAAAAATGAATTCAGCAACTTCTTCATTCGGAGAAAAAATTCCATTCATTTTTCACTCATAATCTCTGACCATTTTTAAGATTACCATATTCACAGAAACAGTGAAGTGTACCGGAAATGTAGCACTTTCCACTGTAATTACGTATGTAAATTTTTCTTGTAGTTTTGGTAGTGCACAGCTCTGTTAAGCAGGATTCGCGCAGTCTTTAACGCGCTCTTGCACATTCTCGGTCATAGAAATTATATTCTTATCTTTTGCTCTTTCTCTCTGTCTTTCTCTCTTTCTCTCTTTCTCTCTTTCGAGCAAACCAAGTTCTTCGATGTTCTAGCGCAGAAATTCGCTAATATGGCTAATGGCCCACTTACTTGCTGGTGGAACAATTATCAGCTGTTTACATTACGTGCGGCTTGCAACGCGGGTATCATAAAAGATCTTTACTTACTGTTTAAAAATCATTTTTATTTTAGAATAAGAATTGTCTTTTTAATTTATTAATTTGAAATATTTATATACAATCTATAGTTAAATGTTAAGATTTTAAAAATACAATAACTGCACATGATTTAGTAATTAAATCTTCTCATTTTGATACTAACTTTGAACAATTAGAATCAATACAATATACGCAAGTTTGTGAGGTAACTTGATTATATAATAATAAATAAGTAGTTTTGCTATTCTATACTTAGCAGTTTGTTTGAATTTATAAGCTAATTGTATGCAATGAGAAACCTTAACATTCTTCCTGAAACATGGACTTTTATTATCATTTATATTCGTAGTTCGTAAGAATGTGATGACTATGAAGTAAAATTTGTGAAGTCGCTAAGTGTTCTGTCGAACAATGTCTTTCTTTTAAAAAACATTGAGCCTCACACAAACACATGTTGCTTTTGTTGAGCCTCACTACATTCAATATAATTTTATGAGTCCAGGATCCATTTATTGGATCCAGCCAACGGCAATTGTATGTCTTGTAATGCTAACGTACACCCTTCAAAGAGTAATTATATTACAAACTTAATAATAAATTATGATAAGTAGCTATATATATTTGGCCACATCAGAATTAATTGAATCTACATTCTACTATTTTTTGTGTCATGTTGCATAAGAAGCGGCATATACCCATTTAATTTAATAAATATAATAATAAATTAATAAAGTAATCAATTAATAAGAGAAAAAGTGTTTGTATAAACACGTTCGTTAATCCTCGCTTTGCCAAAAAGAAGCGGGCAAGGATAAAAGAATCTTTACAAATTCAACCATACTAAAATTATCGAATGTTGAAACCCTTGTACAACAATTTTCATTGGAAAATTCGATTTTTTTTTAATTTACATAGATTTATCTTATCCTTGAAGTCCACCCTTGTCAAAGCAAGGGTTAATCTCGAAAAGATAAACATTCCGATAAAAGCAGAAATCACCCAGTCAAAGATAAACAGCCAACCCGATGAACCCGAATCAACACACAATTCGAGCGTGACGCGCGGTATAGATAAGATAAAAAAAACACAGATCAGCCTCCCCTCCCTCCACCAAGCGCAGACACGCGGAAATTGAAAAATCGCGCAAAACAAGGAATGGAAATAAGAAGAATTAACGCTCGCGTCGCGCTGACAGATCGAACAAAAGCTCGCGTTCGTGCGTGCAGCGGCGCGAAGAAGCAAGCCAGAAAGGAAAGAAGCGCGCCGCACCGATAGCAGTTCTCTCTCTCTCGCCGAGGAGAGACAGAGAAAGATAGAAATGGGGTTACGAAGATCTATAGAGCATGCGAAGCGACACTCGATGTTCCCGATAATGTCGTAGCAGTGCTCAAGATGGATGAGTGTGCATCGAGATTCTCGTGTGCCTCCCACCTCCCTCGCAGTCTCTCTATACACTGTTACGTCTCGTCGGCTCTAGCGGCTCCAACTTTGTTGGCCTCCATTCAGAAAGTCATAAAAAGAAGATCGGAAAAGATTGCTCAAATCGCGATTCCAACTTTTACCAGCGACAGCAGCAGCTCGCGAGACTCCTCCTCTTTTTTATAGGCGCGAACCCGGGTGTGTATGTGTCTATATATATATAGATTACGCGAACGACGGAAGTATCGGTCTTTCGCTCTTTATTCGCTCGTCGTCTACCCCCGTTTTTCCTTCTCTCTCTCTCTCTCGCTTCTATATATATAGAGTATTCTCGTACAGTAGTTCGAAGAAGGAGGAAACGCGTTACTTAAGGGCGTATATACGCGATAAGAAAAGGAGGAGCGTGCAGTCGTTACTCTTTCGGGCTCCTTTTATCCGCGAAACTTTTCGCGCGCTCATTGTTTTGATAAAGGCGATAAGGCATGGGCCTCCCCCGAGCAGAAGTTCTTCGCTGCGGGCGAGTGGACGAGAAAAGAATCCGCGCAACAATGCTACATTAATTTTCCGCTGATTTGAGCCTCGAATCAGCGGGAGAGAGAGATATATATATATATATATACACACGCAACAAAAGGCGAAGTTTGACCCGTCCGTATTATAGTACCCCAGTTAACTTCGGCCTTTTGTTTTTGGTTATTAAAATTTTGCGCCAAAGCTCATCTCCAAGCTGCCGTGTGTAGCTATATATAGCGCTGTGCCGCTGTACCCCGAGAATTCCTTAATAACATTTTAGCGGGACGCGCGTTGCCAACAATACAGAAAATATCTGTCTGAAACTTAATTACCGCGCGGTAGCAGCAGCGCCAGCAGCAACTGTAGCTGTATATACGTAGATACATAGATATATATATATATATATATATATATATATATATACGTAGCGCCTCTGTCCCGCACCTGTCTGCGAAATTAATTACTCCGCGCTTTATGCGCGTCATAATCGCTGCCTGTAATTACTCGCGTAATAGCATACATTGTTATCGCGTATACGCTGAGGGCGACAAATTCGCGGCGCGCGCCCTTTTGCTCGAATTTGCGCTCTATGTTGTGTCTTGCGCCCGTGCAGCGGAACTCGTCGTCGTCGATGATGACGATGATGCTGGGGGACGAGCGTGGTGTAATGTTGCTTTTGTTTTCGGTGCAGCGAGGAGAAGGCTTTGTGAGGATTGTACGTTTTGTTGTTGTGCTTTTTCGATTGATATATGTGCTTTATGAGACTCGACGAGTCTGAATATATGTTGGGCATGCGTGAGTGTTTGTGAGTATGTACGTGAGTTGTAGTATGTTAAATATCGCATTACGTACAGGAAAGTTGAGATATATGTTTAAAATTGCGCGGTGATGTTTGTTTTCGATACTCGGCATGCGCTAGAAAGTGCCGCGAAATCGGATGAGTACATTTTTTTTGTGTATTTTTTATGCAGTAAAATAGAGAATTTTTTTTAATCTTCATAACTCGATATTGCTGCAAATTTACAAGTCATAAGACGAAGAGAAGTAATAAAATATAAGAAAGTGCATTTGTTTATATGTAAATTGTGTAATTCCTAATGTAACGCCTTAAAAAATTCAGTAAACGTTTGTTAATTATTAGATTGTAGACTGAATATGTTTTATCATAATGTTTGATACATAAGAGGTTACTCAATTAAAAAATATATATATTTTCACCCCGTACATTGTGACATCTATAAGCCTTACTGTGTAATATTTTTTGTATAGTAAATAAGCATTATATCAATTTAAGTATTCTATATTCCTAGCCAATATATAATACAAATTGATTCTACTAAAATTGATATTTACTTTGAGAAAGCATAGTGCCAAAACGGTTTTTTTTTGGCGGGTGATGCCTTTTTTTTAGGGGAGAGTTGATGATGGGAAAGTGCAGAGACGCGCGTTAACCGCACGGTAGTGACTGTAATTACGTTCTTGCGATACACAATGAGCGTTAGATAGAGGAAACGGAGTGGAGTATAAACACGCGGCTCGGTTATGTTGATGACACTTGCGCGAGGATTACAGTTCTTGTGTAACGTGACTAATGTTGTAAACGCGGAAGATTAATTTTTTACTTTTAATTGAATGATAAGAAAAAATTATTTAATTATGTTTCTTGATGATGTTACGGTCGTTTTTCACTGTATACGCTGAATTTCCATTAATTTAACCAGTGTGTGAAATTGAGTGAATGTTCTTTATTTGTGATTCTTTAATATGATGTTTTTTTGGCGTAAAAGATGTTCTCATTGTTGAAAGTGAATAAATTAGCCTAAAGAGAGTAAAATTTTCTCTGGTGGAAGTCATTTATTTTTATGAATGAAAATTCAACCACCAGAAAAAGTAAGGGTAATTTATAATCAATTATATTTATCGATATATTATTATTTAATATCTTTCAAATATTTATTTAAGTTTAATAAATTTATTTATTAATATCTGTGCGTGCTCCTATTGATACAATATCTTTTGAAAAACAGTGTAACAGTTTATTTGGCGACTTTGTTAAAACACATTAGTTTGCTTATTGCAACGTTTCGACAACGAATATTATGTTACACACTTTTGGCATCTGGCCCTGTATTGACGAACCTATCTGTAATATCGATACGAAATAGACCATTAAAGAGGATGTCATGGTTGTCATCAAAATGTAGCATTGCGCTAATTAATGTCTTCAACTAGGTTACGTAATCAATTAGCCTGCACTGCTTCCTTGAAATTAACGTAATCGTAAAAATGTAAATTATCAGATGTTAACCAATATATTGAATGATTTATTTCAAATAATTCTTTTTGATTATCTTGCATTTTAAATGTGTATTACTAAAGACATTATAATACACTATTCATAAACATTCTACTGTTAATTTTTAACAGAAAAGGCTATTAACAGCTAGTCTTAAGCGAATCTCATAGTTCATTAACGTCACTGCAAGAAACAAGAGAATATCGGACATAATTAATTACACTGACGGCCAATCGGCTAAATAACAAAGTCTGTTTAGACAGAGAGAAAACAGAAAGTTCATTTGAAAGACTTGACCATCGGATGAAAAGCGAGAAAGAGAAAGAGAGAAAGAGAGAGGATATAACACACATAAAGACTATGCATACACGAACACACATATATATACGTAAGCGGCAGAGGAAATGAAAGAAAGAGGACAGAGAGCAATAGATAGACAGAGACGGCTAAAGGGAAGGAGGAAAGCAGATAAAACAAAGAGACCGAAGCTTAATGAAATTTCACAGTTGGATATAACAACTACTTTTATTTAGTTATGAATAACTCAGTCGTCAAAATTATGCTTTTAATTTAAGGGAAATCTCGTCGCGTTTTTGGCTTTGTGAGAGTAATTCTTTTGTAATGAAAGGTTAATATTTCTGTTTTCCTAATAATCAAATATAAATAAGGTTTTTTAATTTAAATTAGTTCTATAAAAGTTAATAAGGTGAAGTGCCTAACCATAACTTTATTTCGTAACGAAAGTTGCATGCAGGATATGTTTCGCACGTTTCTTATTATTAATGTATATAGGTACTATATTCTTAATCTATATGATAATATTTCGTAATTAACTAATTAATTTAATTAATCATTTGATTCAAAGACATAGTATTAATGAAGGAAGTACTCCAGCGATTTTTCCAGTGATTTAGAATAGCTACTATTTTTAGGATTTCGTTAAATATAAAAAGGTTTTTGCAGATTTCGATAACTTGTGAGATAATGTAAAGTATTCTGTATGCTAAAAGTACCTGCTCAACTTTTCGATGGATTATCCCTATGAAGACTTCACTTCTGTTTGAAATACGGCTTACTGATAGCAAATTTATTAATCTAATTGAAGTTGGACTTAATGGAATTCTTTCAATAATAAAAAACATAATGGATTTCATTTAAACAATATATGTGATTTTCAAGTCATTAATTACAAATTTTGCAATGATTTTTTAAAACTATGCAATCAAGCATACACGTGCCACCACAACGCAAAATTTCTTCAAATCACCCACAAAAAGACAAAATTTCTAATTGTCATTCTATAGTTTTGTCCCGGGAGATGCGATACAACGCGCCGGCTTCGCTCCGTGTAGCTCGCGCTTTAATACCCATACGCGAGCGAGCCAGATACACGCGAGAGTCCGCGGTCCACGGAGCCGGAAATCCCGGTCCGCGCTCCGCGCCGAGCACAGAGAAAGAGCAGCAGCGGCAGCAGCGGCAGCAGCAGCAGCTACCGTCGTCGCCTTGTCTGCAGTGGCGGAGCGCGCGACAGAGCTCGACTCGGTCCAGCGAGTCGCGCACCCACATATTCGACGCTCTACTACTCTCTCCATGTGTGTATGTTTGCGTGTATGCACTTATATGTGTGTGTATAATGAGTAAGGATACATATGTGTGCGTATGCCTTTGCATATAAAAGTGTGTCTGTATGCGAATGCATGTGTGTGAATGAGTATGTATGTTTGGATGTATGTATGTTTGTATATATGTATGTATGTTTGTTTGTATGTATGTATGTATGTATGTATGTATGTATGTATGTATGTATCTATTTATGTATGTATGTATGTATGTATGTTTGTATGTATTATGTATGTATATGTGTATGTAGACATATTTAGTATACGAGTATAGTTATATTTATGTATGATTATTGTGTTAGTATATATGTATACATACATGTATTTATGTATGTGTTAGTATACGGTTAAAAAAAGTAACATACATTGTTTGTCAGAGAAAAATAACGTACAATTTGTGTGGTACTTTACAAACAAAATATTCTTAAATAGTAAACAAACAAATGTTTGTTTCTTGTGTACATTATCAATAACCTTAACCTAAAAATATTCACACTATGAAATGAACACTTATTTAAGAATATCAAATAAAAAATATATCAGGCGTTGATTGCCAGATGCCGATGGATACTTTAAAATGTTTAAAAAACTGTAGCATATTTAATTATAACTGAAACGTTTATACACATTCCCCGTTCACACTTCGATAGGCGGCAATCGCGATCGCGAATTCCAATGGGATTCGCGCTGACCGTTGTGAGAATATTGTACACAAATAATTTGCAGTAACAAATACTTGTTTGAAAGTGGAAGAATAACACACAAATCTCATTTGACATATTTCAAGTTTCTTACTTTATGAAACAAATGTGTGTTACAAGTAACAAACAAATTTTAAAAATCGAAAAAAAATAACGTATTACGACTTCATTTTCAACCGTGTACGTGTGTATATATATGTGGTTCGGTTCCGACTACTACCAACGCGCGCTAACGCCGGAATTCGCGGTATTCCGGCATTCTTCGACTGCCCCGCGCCGCACCGCACGAAAGTTGGCGGTGGTCCGCCTTTTTGGCGCGAAATTCAAACCGGGGCTTTGCCCGCGGCGGAACGCGCGAAGCCCCCCGCGTGTGCGCGCGTGTGTGCCCGTCTCTTTGTCTAGGTTCTCGCGCGATTGCGAGGCTACGGCCGGATATGCCTCTGACTCCGGGGCGGTGCGCCGTGGTCGTCTGTGACGCTGCGCGGCTCGCGCCGGCTTCCTTTGCTCTTTCCGCGTGCGGGAATTGGGGAAGTATTTTTCATTGAGGAGAGTCCGTAGATATTACAGTTGGCTTTTTGTTCTGCCTGGAATCGGGCGACATATTTGGCTGCTCAAAGGCGCGTGTGTAGTCGTTTTCTGGGACTTTAGGTTTTTTTTTAGAAAATTTTTGCGGAGAGGAAGAAGTTATTTGGGTCGCATTTGAAGTAGAAGCAGGTCGAAGTATGTGAGGATGTTGGCAAAAGCGCCCGAATATATTTTGATAGTGTTGGCTACTAAAGTTTATATTGCAAACGGTGTATGTGAAGTTTATATAACTTAACTTAAACTTCAAATTAAAATATCCCATAATGTTATTACAATGCATGCATTGAGCTACTTAAGTTGCTTATTCCAAGCTGTAGGTGAGAGTGAGGCTCAATGGGTCACTTTTACTTTGTAAGCGTGTAACTTTAACACTGATAATGAATGATATTTTATAAAAGGATATTTTGATAACAGTACGCATCAAGAATGTAATGTATAAGAGTAAAAATACCTAATATAAATATTCTTCTAGCATTATATAAAATGAAAAAAAAGTTTAAAAAGCCCATCTTGAGCCACTGGTGTGACAAATGGACTTTATAAAAACACTGCGAAGAAAGGTACAATAACTATTTTCTTGTTTCCAACTCAAAGCATTAACTATTTTAAAATGAATAGATGCTGTAAGTTAAGGAATAATTGCTGATTTCGTTCTCTTTTACAATATTTAAAAAAGTGAGGTTAAGTGTAACTAAATTGAATATCTCTGAATTTAATCGATTTCATTCTTACTTTTTGATATTACTTAAGGGGATGCCGGATATCGACATTGTAGTTTTTTGGTTTTATTCAATAAATAAATGAGATTTTCAAATTTCGCGAACGTACGTTCGTAAAATGTTATTAAAGTAAATTTGACTGCGTAAAAGGAGAAATCGATAATGTTGGTGACTGGGTATAAGATATACGAATCCGACCACCCTTTATAATTATACCACCACGGTATAATGGTTATTTATAGTATATATTTACTTTAAAATAAGCATTGTAAAGCTATATTTCATAATAAATCAAGAGAGTCCCATCGTGCGTCACGTATAAAGAATTATTTATGATTAAATAAAATGATATTCAGATATAAGAATCAGTAATAGAAGAACATAAAATTAAAGTTCATTAACTGAACTTTTTACCCGATACTTATAAAACTATCTAATCGAATATTTTACGTTATTTTATCATCTTTGAAAATCTGAATACTTTATCTCTTATAGGCATCACATTTTTATTTGTGATTATTTACGTATTTTCAAGAAGTTTTGATTATTTCTTGTATATATAAAATACGTTACATCTCATTACTTCATCTCGTGAAAGAATTTACAAAAAACAGTGTTTAATTTAAATGGAAATTGAAAGCCCCACCCTCCCCTAAATGTTTGCTGATAAATCTGGTCTTTATGAACATTTATTTTAAATTTCATGCTCTGTATAACTGATCTTTTAGCAAAATATTTACCGTAAATATTTTGATAAAATCACAGTAATAAACGCTTATTGGTTTCAATAATTATGCAATGGCTTAATAGCGTCAAATGTACAGATAATACATTTCATTAAAACGGTCGCTAGAGGTTAGAACAGGATTATCAGGAAAATCAATTAAAAAAAATATCATCTTTCCAAATTTCATTAAAATCTCGAGTCTTAGTCTAGACAGTTCGGGTGTTCCTTATTAGTGTCGAGCTCATTAGAACGACTTCAAATACGAACTCTGGGATACGCCAAACTTCTGGCAGTCAAAACTTGACTTTTGTGTAATCAATCGACACGAACGGCGTGCTGAAATGCTCCGCGGATAAGTTGCTGATGACGAGCAATGAGCGAGGCAAGTGGTTGGAATGTGTGAACTAGTGAATTTATCGCAGTCGCATCCCTGACACTACGATCCTAGCGCAGAATTCCTGTACCTAACTACTTTAATGACGTAAATGAAAATAGCATGCATACTGTAGTAGTATAAAAGCGTTTATTGAGTTTATGAATTATTAATATAATTAATATTATCAATATAATAATAATATAATAATAATTATTATAATCTATAAGTCAGGATGTTCGGATATGTGCACTAAAATTATAATAATGCTTGCAATACAACTTTATATTAAAAGGTTTTTTAAATGTCATTTATTATTTATTATTTGACAGATAACGGTAATAAACCGAGTTCTAATAAATATACTGGTAATATGAAATAGAAATATTGTACGAGACACTAACTTAATAACAGAGCTATATTTAATATTTATTTATTGTAAGAACATTTCTGTAACTTATACATTTTACGATGTTTGTAAGTTAATTTCCCAGTGTTAAGAGGACATTCTACTTTCTCAGTTTGAAAATCAATAGCTATTTATGTGGAGAATATGTTTCCATATTTCCATATAGATTAAATATAAATTTAAAGTATATCCTTTTGATGAAATGTACCATCATAATTGGTTTACTAAAATATATTTTGTCCCATTTACAAATGTATGAATGCATGATGCTCATATCGCTTAAAATTTTTGATCATATGATTTTTAATATTCTGCATTGTGAACGATTGAACGTCTCATGAACAGATACCGTTATAGTCAAAGCATTCATATCAGCCATCAGCTTATAATGCTGTGCAGGATCTTCAGATGTAGTTTCTTTGATCTCGAATTCTGTCAATGCCTTAGGTCGGATCAAATAGTTATCCAAACTGCTTAATGGTTAATTGGTAATCCCATTATCGTCCTAATGAATGAGATTCGAGCGAGAGAGATGGTATTGTGTGTGCACATGCGTAGTCGGGCGTAACATAATTGTTTGAGGTTCGACTGATCAGCGTTATACGCTTACGGGGATTATATTGCTCGATAATGTACGTAAACGCAATTATTTCGCGAGCAATGGGTAAATAGGGTAACTGTATAGAGACTGCTCCTTTCAAGATTTTATTATTTATTTTTATGGAATAACATTATCATGCAACATGTCTTTTGTATGTATGGTGTATTAGAATTTTCTTTATTTTATATTATTCATTCTTTCTGTAATAAGATACTATTTGAATTATAATGTGCCCATCCTATTCTATGAATAAATGTAGATTTAATAATAAATGCCATTAGAAATTAATTAGTCGAAGAAATCATAAGATTATGAATTACGTATTTAACATGAAATTTTGTTGTGTATTTTATTTTCAGCACTTAATTCATTCATCTGATCAAAAGTGTTAAATAATAAAGCTAAATTGAAAGTCAATACAAAGCAAACATATCGCATTCATGCTTGCAGTTTGCAAAATATACTATACATTGTGAACAAATTTGTACATAGTTATATGATCTTATAATCTCCTAAGTTTGCAGACCAAATTTATCACCTGAACTGTTGACTGCAAACTTCAATCATTATAAAAAATCCAGTTCAAGTTATCGTATACATTATTCTAACTATTGCATTCGAACAAATAATTACATATTGGATCTATTACTAATCAATTTACTAACAAATTATTAGTCCTATTTACTAATCAATTACAGTATGTGACTATTCGTTGGCACTCCAATTATTTAAAAATTTTTGTTACGAAACAGGGTCATGGTGTTAAGATTAAATTGAATTATCTTATATTTGTTTAGTTTAAAAAAATGAGGAAAATTTAAGTAAAATGCTATAAAACCAAAGCCATTAACTAAATTTGCTCAAATTTTCAAGCAATTTTAAATAATGATCATAAAAATATTCATGCAAAATTTGCTTATCTAGATCGGTTTCTGATAATGTATTGCGGCTTCTTGTTGTAATACCGGTATTATAACAACTTCTAATGTTCGATATAAGTACAGAGTAAAAGGTCGATTTTTCGTTTAAATATTCATTTGAGAGAATAGTATGAAACGAACAATGTTTTCCTTATTGAGAATGGTCAATGGAAAATTAAATAAAATCATAATTAAACTACAAACGATAAAAGAAATGACAATACTATTACATTGAAAGACAAGTAATTCTTTCATATCAATTTTAAAAACACTGCTTCATATCAGCGTCCCTTATGAAGACTAGCACATTTCAAATATCTGGAGAAATACTAGTTCTTGCCAGGAGCCTCCTACTAAAATTAGCAATTTTTAAAATCTCCGACAAAAACTATATTTTCTCAGAGGATCTGAAGAAAATGTCAGTATCAATCAGTAAATCTAAAAACTGCTATAGTTCTTCACAAGCGGCCTCCGAAGAGCCCTAGGTATTTTTGGAAAATCTACAAAGTGTGCTAGTTCTTGCAAGGGACGTCGATATCAACCCAATCCATCCACACATCCCACTCCCACCGATAAAACACTATCCCTCGCAAAAAATCTCCCTCCCCCATCTCCCGCGCAAAACGCGCAATCCTCGCGCACATCTCCCGCATC
Source organism: Gastracanthus pulcherrimus (assembly GCA_949152435.1). Classification (NCBI taxonomy): domain Eukaryota; kingdom Metazoa; phylum Arthropoda; class Insecta; order Hymenoptera; family Pteromalidae; genus Gastracanthus; species Gastracanthus pulcherrimus. The sequence goes on along the minus strand of OX424574.1, from coordinate 25,157,740 downwards.
ATCCGCAGAACCGCTGCACGCTCGAGAGCCTCGAATCGCGCTCGAATTCACGCACGCAGCGCTGCGCGGGCATTCCTCGCTGCATGCGCGCGATCGTCATCGCGCGTCGCCCGCGATATTACGCGCGTGCCGCGCGCGTAACTGGAACACACGCGCGCGTATGTGTGTGTGCCGGAAGCTGCAGCTGCAGTTGCATGCACGCGTATATAGAGGCTTTCTCGACGTACGGACGGATTGCTGGGCAAGGAGGCTCGAAGAGCTAATTCGTCTAGCGAGAGTCGATGCGCTGCTTGTGCTGCGCACCCGAGGATGAACTGTGTGATGGTATAGTGCAATGATCGCTTTGGTGAAATTAGCAGCCAGTGCCCCGCTGACGATGGGATTGGGAATCTTTTCGTGGAGTGCGGGCTCGGTGTGATACTTTATCTGTTTCTTTAGAATAACGCGATTTTTGGGTTTTTTACTTTAGCGAATAGTTGAGAAATGTATTTAGACGTTGTGAAAAGTATATTGCACTGTGATAATTCTAAATTCCATGTTAACTTTTCACGACATAAATTGTTTTTACTTCAGTTTTATCGTTCTATTTTAGGTTATTAGCCCTTTTTTAACCAATTTGCAATGAACGTGTTATGGGATTTTATTTTCGGGTATTTATTTTATATTATTATACTTTATTTCGGAGCTATTTTTGGCTACGAAACTCGAGTTAAAAAATATTGAGTTATCATAGTTATATTCTGAGGGTGCAATGTATGTTAATTGAATCATAATACTCGCCTCCGCGAATATCACTGGGTCTTCTTCGTTGTCGGATGATGCGCTGTTTCTCGGCTTGTTGAATGCCTCGGCTGCTCCGAGGTTACCTGCGGCTCGTCCTGATTGAGCTCGTCTTCCGAGTCCGTACCAACGATGCTAACGCGAAGCTTTTCACTGATATTTTTTGAATTACAAGTTCGAACGGTGACAGTTATTTACAGTAACTACATGGGAGAGTGAAGTCTTGTGAGTTACGATGACTTGTTGCTGTAGTATCGAAATTCTGACTGAAGCTATGTTTAGAACTGGCCCTTACTTATAGGGATGAATTGAAATAGGAAGGGTTGTGGTCGACTGAGAGACTATGTAATTTTCGGAAACCATAGCTAATAAATACAGCTTTTGTTTTTCGTAATATGTATACGAAAACCTCATTCTTGTTATAAAGGATCAACCGACTGTGTTACTTGGAAAATCCAATGATTTGCTATTGTTAAATAAAGACTATTCTAACGGCTTCTTACATACTTTACAACACATAGATGTGTTGTAAATACATGCTAGTGAGGCATTTTTGTGTGCTTCACTTTATGAAACTTTTCTTTTCCAATACTTTGTAAAAAGTTGTCCCCGTGCAATTGTGTACTCATCATTGATAAATAAATATATTAAATAAATAAATAAAGAGCTGAAAATTTTGAAACAGTTATTTGTGATCATAATTTGATGAGTCATCAGTCATTAGTTTAATAGTACATTTAAAAGTTTGCAATTTAAAAATTCGTATTTGTAACGAGCAATATATGAAGGGATATAGTGCGGAAGTGGAATATACCGTATGTCGGCAATAGTTGTCATACGAAGTAACATACCAAAACAATAGTATCTAAGTTCCGTGAATTCAGACAAATGGCTAGGCGGACTCGGCCTCTTTCTACTGCCGGCCTACCTACGTGTTCCTCATCTTCGGAGCGCCGACCGTCTGATCTCCCTGACCTTGTGAAGGTCAGCGTGTGCGTGTGTCCGGGTTCCAGTAGTTTATCTGGAGTATATTAAATAAATAGTCATATCGCAATGTCGATGTCCGTTACTCGCGCAGCACTCGATTGGTGACGAGGAATCAAGTGATTCTTGGAGTGTAAGGACGGCGGACTCCGGCGACGAGGAATGTCGACCACGTGGGTTGCTATCAGTGGATTGAGGTGATCGACGCACCCCGCCTGAACATCAGATGAGTAGCTAATAATAATACAATTTAACAAATCGCGTAATAATTCAGGGCTCGCGTTAATCTTTGAAGGGAATATATTTTAAATAAGTTGAGTATGAGTATGGGCAACAATTTCAGTCAGCGTAGCTGGAGAAACACGTCTCCATCGCCTTCGTGGATATCGCTGGGTCTTCTTCGTTGTCGGATGATGCGCTGTTTCTCGGCGTGTTCGATGCCTCGGACTCCTCCGAGGTTACCTGCGGCTCGTCCTGATCGATCTCGTCCTCCGAGTCCGTGTACGCGGCTACCGACGATGCTAATGCGACGCTTTTCACTGACATTTTTTGAATTGCAAATTCGAACGGTGATAGTTATTTACAGTAACTACGTGGGAGAGTGAAGTCTTGTGAGTTACGATGACTTGTTGCTGTAGTATCGAAATTCTGTCTGAAGCTGTGCTTAGTACTGGCCTTTACTTATAGGGATGAATTGTAATAACCGAAAGACTATGTAATTTTCGGAAACTATAGCTAAGTAATACAGCTTTTGTTTCTCGTAATATGTATAAGAGTACCGCATTCTTGTTATAAATGTTCAACCGACTGTGTTACTTGGAAAATCCAATGATTTGCTATTGTTAAACAAAGACTATTCTAACGGCTTCTTACATACTTTTAATTTTCATTAAAATATTATATATAACCAGTATTTTTAGTTCATATTAACCTAATAGCAGTCTTGATATCAATAAATTAAACAGATCATCGATTAATTACGATCAATAATCGATTTATTATTATTTATATCTGGGAATTATGACAAGCGTATATGACTAATTTTATAAAGTTAAATTCATAGTTAAAAAAGACCCAAAATAATTGAGAATATGACTTAATATTATGACAAAGTTGCAACCTTCTATCTAACTGTCATACTTATCACAATAATAAGTGAGCGAAATCTGGACCATTGTGACGCTGATGCTGGTTCTACCAAAGCGAATATATACACGAGTATCGGGGAGAGGTATATGCGCATTATTCAAGTACTAGTCAATTGATACTCATTCTATTTTACAATGTGATTAAGTAACATCCCATGTAATAGTAATAAAGCTGTATTGAGTATATAAAACAAAGAGATATTTTTCTTCACATTTTTGTAGCAATTAACATCTTGTTTATATAAATAGAGTAAGCGTTATTCGACGAGAAAGATTTACAGCGAATCACTGTTGGACTGTAGGTAACGACAGGACAAGACGAAGTGGGAGATAGAGGATTGAAGCGGTCTCGTTGGAAAAGGCGAGAAGAGGATAGGAGTTTTACGCTGATAAGGCGAATTGATTGCTGTGAGTGTTTTTTTGTCGGGTGCAGGGATTCTTTTCACTTCGTAGGTGTTGAACTTTTTGTGTGCGAATGCTGGGATTGTAGGAGCTTGATCGTGTTTGGTGATATTTCGCGCTAGCTACATTAGGTTTCGTTTAATTTTCTACTATAGCAAAATATTTTTTGCTCGAGTTTAATACAAGCAAGTATTAATTGTTTTTAATTCTATTCTCTATATTATAAGACATTTTATTAGAGTTATGAATTATTGCAAACATTCTTTTATTTTAATTTATTCTGGTTCATTAGTTCTGCCTGACATCTGAAAAAACGTATGTGTGAGAAGTGTATAAATATCCAGATTGAATAAAAAGGAAACTGTATAAAGCAGGTCGACGACAATAATAGAAGTTAGCATTTATTTAATAAAATATCACTTTCAGTATAGTACAGTACTACGGGTTATTTTAAAGTGAGGGTATAGGGGCAAAAATTCTGTGTGTTTGTTTGAAGAAATAACAAAGAAAAATGCGAAGCAATACAAACGGTGAAATTAATTGATGCTATCAATCCGAATTTGAAATGATTAATGCATTATAAGAATAGAAGAATATATTATATTACATAACATGTTCACTTTTTGTAATGAACTGTAACATTAAAAGCTGACTTTAAACTGCCTACGTTTACGTTTAAATTGAACTATTTGCAAGGACATATGCTTTCAAGGTGAGCGGCGAACGACACTAAATTGAAGGAAGCAACTTAATATAATAGAGGATGCCTTGTCAATTTCTGTTGCAGACATTTTATAAATTTGCTGTTAATAGTTTACATCACTTTAACAGTATAAGTATATTCAAGCAATTTCCTTTTCGCTTGCACTGAAATCAGAGTTATTTTATATATGTTTAATAATTAAATCAGTAATTAACGTATTCGTCACAAAAGTGAATTTTTAAAATTATGTGAATGATTCTTTGAATATTACATCGTATGTAGCTAATTGACATTGATCAATGGCGTTTAATTATACCGCGTAATTTCAATATGAATTATAGCTTTAAAGGATAATTTAAATGTATGTGCCCACTGTCAATTTGTATAATTTTTACGAACGTATTCGTACTCTTTCCAAATTTTCATCACCCACTCCCAAATTAGCCGCAGCAAAAGAAATGAAAATCGACGTTAAAATGATATTCAACTTGTTCCTTGATTATCGCTGAATTTTTTATCAACTGTACACGTTTTTGCATACCCCATGTTTGAGCATAAACTCACGATAGCCAAAATGCACAGGCGTTTGTAGTATAATATTTACGCACTGCGCATATGCATGCCTCGTTAGCATTGCATAAAAAATATTTCACGTTATACATACGTTTCTTTTGTACCTGCACAGAAATAAAAAATAGTCGCGTTCGCTCGTTCGTACACATACATACACCTACATATATAAGCCTTCATTTTAGCGGATGATCGTCGCTGGGGAAGCGCTCGAAAATGTCGAAATACATATACCCTGCGCGCAGCGCCAGCGGCAATCGAGCGGCGCGGATCGTTATCGCGTACGTATAATAGTTTAGCGATTCATCGGGCGCGATAAAATTTTATTGGGACACACAGCGCTGCGAATTCCGACTGAATGTTACATATTTTCCGGGAGCGCGGAGCTGTAGCTCTGGACTGCAGCGCGGCAGCGGAGCGGCAAATGGCCTGTGAAAAATTCAAAGGCACGGGGGATTGCGATCATCTTTGATGCAGCAATTTCGCGGGAGAGATCGTTATGTATTATTTTTGGCGGAGGGCTCGATCGAACGGGGGATTAAAGTTCGATTGTCCGCTCGCGAATGCGGCGATGTCGAGCTTGTAAATTGGGAGGGGGTGTACCTACGCGCGGAATCGTTGGCTTTCGAAATGGAACTTGACTCTGGCGCGAGGTCGATTTACGCAAATGACGCGTTTAATGAAACTGTAAATATACATGGGGAAATCGGGGGGAAATTTTGGAAAACTGTTTTTCAACCGATGGGACTGGAAATGAAGCTGAGCGTTTTTGGCGTGCACTGCGGTCGAGGCTATCAAATTACGGTTGTTTGCAGTGTACCGGATGTTATTTAAAATTTATTCAACCGATACTTGAATGCAAACTCTGCGGTATGCAGTGGAGACCATTTGAACATTGAGCGGGGAACTAGTGAATGTTGTGATTGACTAGAAATTGGCAATATCAAATACTACATGATTTTGAATTACAGGAAATTTGAGCAAGTTTATTGGTCTAGTTGAATTTGATGACAAATTGATTTTATTTTACATTTTTATATTTTACATTTTTTAAATGATTTATTTTCACATGACCGTTATGTTTTTCACATAAAATTGAAACTATCGACCGTGCATACTATTAAAAATTTCTTTCCATTTTATACTACATAAAGTGCGAATCACTTTATGACAAATTTATTAAATTCGTACACCTGCAAAGTAAATTGTAGTTTGCCTTAATCTAATTATAGATGTAGCAACCACAATTAGGACTCGCAAGCTGCGACTCCAGCAACTACAATTATTATTGTTACTATTACACAAGTAATTGCGGTGGTGACAATTGCAATTGTGCAATAGGTTACAACAAATATCAATCAGCAATTGTGTAGCTCCCGCACCTGCAAATTTATTCCGTGTAGCGGTACGGAAGGCTAACTACTGTTTCATAAAAGCGTTACCATGGAACTGACCTTTTTGCAAGAACCCACAGTTACATTGATGGTAACAACAATTTACGGTACTCTGAATTTAAAGAACAATGACGTAAAATAAGCACAATACCACGGAGCTGGAATATTCGAGACTCAAACCCTTATTGTTCCTGAAGATTCAATCCTACATAATTATAATTTAATCTACTTCTTTCCATTTATTACAATTTCAGTAAATTATATAACTAATGACTGATAGGTTCATAAAAGCCAGTCTCACAAAATGCATAGACATTATAAATACACCAACCACGTACAAATCAACCAACTATTAACATTTTACACTACCTACATATACATGAATCACAGCAATCGTTACAAAATCCCAAAAAGTTACAAAATCTCCAACATTCCACCGACACCCGTCAACCCCTTTCAAAAGCTCGCTCGCGATCTTCATCCCGCGAAAAAAATATATCCCGAGCACAACTCTCTGCCCGCGAACTCCATCGCACGCGACAGCCTCCTCGCAAAAGATACACGATATCCTCCCCACCCCTATTCATCCCAATCAACGCGAACGTCAGCAGCCTGTCAAAGTGAAATCCGCGCTACATCCGCGGCACTGACATGTCCATCGCACGAAACAAAAAAAAATCTCGCACAGACAAAGCTACACGACACACAGTCGTGACCCAAGCTAGGTATTCTCGTGCGGTCAAACGCGGAGGGTGTCCAGCTCCACACAAAGGCTTATAATGTAGACACGCGCGCGCGCGCGCATAGCCGGGTAAATATTCCAAGATGTTGGCAACGGACCGCAGGAACGTAAGGTATAGTCGGCGTCGGCGTACCATTCCACGTGGAGGGGGAGCGCCGCGTGAATCCTAGAGTAGGTGTGCAGAGATTTGCTGGTGGTAAGGGGAGAAAATCCGGCTGCACGTGGAATGGCTTCTAACGTATTACGGTGCGGAGGTCGAGACTCTCTGTGCGGGGATTTGTTTGGTTTGGAAGGGGAAGGTGGGCCATTTGGTGACGTTTTAGGAGATATTTCTGGCTTTTAGAAGGGGTTATTTGTTTTTGGGTTTTTGAGATGAAGGGTTTTGGCACTGGGCAGTTGAGCCTTCGTGTGCACGGCAAGTTTGTTTAGCGAGCCTACACAAGCTCATTTCACTTGAATAATTACAGTGAAATAGTAAATACAAATTGTAACATTCAGATGATTACAAAAATATATGGCTATAAATAAATAAAACCTGTTTTGAACTTTAAGGGGATCTGATGAAAGTCAATTCTTTGAATCATTGCTAAGCCGTACATTATTGATTTAACAAAACAAAAGTACTACAGTTTATGCTAACTCCCAATTCTGCATTTGCACTTGACTGAGTAAAATAATGGACTTCAATTTATGCTAAACCCCAATTTTCCATTTGCACTTCATCGAGTAAAATAATGGACTTCCGTCCGAACTTTCAGATGTTAACATAAACGACACCCTAAAAAGTTATAGGAATGAATTGTTGACGAAAATTAATTTAAAAAACTTTCTAAGGTGCCATTGATTTTAACGTTTGAAATTCTACACTAAAGTCCATTATTACTAAATAAAGGGTATTTTTATAATCATAGATTATATCAACGATTCATTTCTAATAAGGAGATGGTCAGGGATGCGGGATCTTAATTTTTGTGAAACTTAAAAGGTCTGTACTTGGTACTTTAAAATAAAGTCCATCACTCGTAGTTTGTTTGAAAGGACTCTACATTACGATATATAGCTCAAAACATTAAAACTTCCAATACATAATGTAATGTTAAAAAAATCATATATATACGGCTCAATCGGCTAAAGCGTACGACTTTAGACGGCTGAATCACGTTATTTTAAAGGGTGCGGGTTTGAATCCCCATTGGGTCGATTTTTTCGGTGACGAATTTGCAACTTCTCATTCCGAACTAATCGCTGACGGAGATCGAGCATGAGCTCAATCCTACGTTGAGGGGGTCAGGGGTTGCAGCCCTCAAAATATGCTAAGCTAAAGAAATATGAACAAAAATGTAAAAGGGCTTGTCCCGCGCATAAACAAATAAATAAATAAATATAAAAAAAAAATATATATATATTTAAAGCGGACTCTCTATAACTCATCATACCTTATGTTAAAAGATCGTCGTAATAATTAGAATCAAATTAATATCCAAGGAATATTTTAAGTGAGATTATTATAATATTTGCATGTTATACATTCTTAATCAACTAAAAAAGTATTTTAAAGAATTGCTTTACACTTAATATCACATTGATTTCGTTATATAAGGATGTGATGAGTTATCTAAAGTTTACTGTTTAGATATATTTCTAATGCTAATGGATTTAGCTATATCTAGTGATATATGGTTCATTCAAACATACTACGGGTGCTGGAATTCAGTTTAAGGTATTAAGATAGATCTTTAAAGTTTCATGAAAATTCAAAACCCGCATGCTTAAGCATTTCCTTGTCAGTAGGTAGAATTCAAGGTGGAAAATTTGAAATTTTATTTAACTTTCATACATTGTTAAGTATATTTACCGTAGTTGCTTTTGAACAAGTGTAGATAGGAGTGAAGACTACCTAAGAAGCTCTTGTTCTCGTTTGTAGTAACAATTAAAAATACCGAAATCACATATTCCTGCTCTTTTATTAACAAAAGAAAGAGGTCATTCTTGACCAGAAAATCAAAAAGTGTAGCGGTTTCTTTAAAACGTTGTAATGGGTATGTCGTAAGATATAAATTTAATTTTTATATCTTTACTTTAACATTGCTCTCTAAATACAAGTTTTGATTGTGTTAGTATAAGTGCACGTGCATATGTGCCAATTTTGTTAGAACTATTACTTTGAAACTGTATTATATACTTTGATAAAATACCAGAAATTTATTGCGGCAACTTTAACTTAGATTGGGTTTAGAAAGCTATTATGTTGCTCACAGTTACTAGGCACTGAGCAAGTAGAAGTGAATCTAGTTAGTTTCTATACAATAGCTTATGCAAAAGTTGTTATATCAAGTCAAATATTGATTTAATTATTCTTTAACTATCAAAGAACGAAGTATGTATACGCGGAGCTGATTATTAGCTGTTAATTTATCTTTACGTCAAAAATGTTAGGCAAATTATAGTTAACCAATGCTATATCAAGCATTTTATTAGAGTCTTACTTTAGCTTTTCGAATAGAATGATATTCCCCTTTTTTATATAAGCAACATTTATTTATTATGAAAAAGTGATCATCAATAGCGATCATTAAAATGTTATTTAATGTTAAACGGTAAAGTAAGACTCACTTAAACTGCTAGATTAGAAATAAGAAATAAATAAAAAGTGAAACAGCTTTCACTTGTCTAAATTGATCTGTGAATATTAAATGTTGTATTATCTTATGACATTTTTACGGAAAAAGTTTGATATTATAGATTTTAAAACTAGCTAGCTCGAACAATTAAAGACGACAATTCTCCTCCAATTGCATGCTTTGAACGTATTTTTCTTTAATTATATATTTTTATTATTTAAAAAATACGTAAAATACTTAAAAATTAATATTGACACAATAGTCCATGTATCAGGATGTTCACATGTTCACACTAAAACAAATAATAATGCTCCATGTTATGTAATGACGTACATACCATCAATATACAAAAATACTACCCTAATATCACTTATCATCACACATCTCATAAATCGGAAATAAATCTAATTCCTGCAAATCAAGCCTTCATACAAATACAGCAATTCATAAAACATTTTACGCCCCGAGATACGTCGCAATCTCCTCCCCTCTAATTCCAAAGCCATATACAGCCTCGCCACACCGCGATACGCGACCGCGCGCACTCGTCCAAAACCTACGAGGCAATCGCAGCGCGCACATCGCGCGCATCTTTATGACGTCTCTCTGCCTCCTACAAAAGCCAGCACCAAAAACAAGATGAAACCACCGTGAGTACCAGCGTGCAGCTGCCACCTCCATTCGTCCTCCTCTCGCTCTGCAATTCGTACGAATCTCCTTGACGTACACACGCTGCTAACGACGAATTCGCGAATGTTTGCCCACCTCCACACACAGCGCACACGAATTTCTCTCTCTCGCTCCCTCTGGATTTTCGCGCAAGCGTAAAAGTGCCCCGCGACTGTAGGTATAGCTGTATATGTGCATGCACGTCGCGCACTGTACACTGCAGGTCTATATACGGCATTTGCGTGCTCGGCACCGGCCCAGATTACACCGGCAGCTTTTCGCCGGCTCGTTTATCACGCCAGATGTGCGCCACCTCTTTCTCTCTCCCTGTCCCTTTTATACATACACGCGTAGATTCCGTAGACCTGGCGGTGGTTGTATACGTGGCAGGGGGCTGTCCGTCTATCTCTCGACGAGCGCCGAGCGGATCGAAAATTTGTCGGCCAGGAGGGTATATACGGATCGTAAATTCAATTTGGGATGGCCGTGTACTGCTCGTTCGAGATTCTTTGTGGACGGGAGTGATGGAGGCTTTGAGCGAAGTTTTGTAGCGCGGAAGCGATGACGATTGTCGGCATAGGAGGTGGGAGCTGGAAGTGGGGAGTGTCGGTGACGGGGCGAGGCTTTTCGAGGCTTTTATGGCTGCGTTTGAAGGTATTTTGGAAGTGCATGTGAAAATGGAGCAGTGAGAAGTATGTCAGTGCTACTGAATTGGTGAAAAATCCGCGGGTTCAGCGGGGAATGTTTACACAGAAAAATGGTTGAGCAATGCAAGTGCATTGAATGGTTATATTCTTTAACTGCTAATGAATATGGATTTGAATACGGTAAATTGAAGATTCATTGATATACGGATACGTTAGAGCTACTTTAGCCGTCGATAAAATATATTAGAAAATTTTAATTTTCTCTAAAAATACGTATTACAATCAAATTACCTACTAATGAATTTTATTAATAAAGCTGTCATTTATGGCTATTACAAAAAGATACGAGGCAGTAAGTGCAAGTTGATGCATACAACTTAATACATTTTTATTCTTACAATTAGTGCAGCAGCACATGGATCATACATTTAATTTGCGATATTACGGCTCGTTCTCGCATTTTTGTGAATAGGAGACAGGAAAGCTTTGAGAGAAATTTTGTAGCGCAAAATGATGACGATTGTCGGTATAAAGGTCGGATGGAAGTGTTGCGTGTCGGTGACAGAGCGTAGATTTTCGAGTTTTTATGGCTGGGTTTGAATATATTTTGAAAAGGTTTATTGTGACGTGGTGCAGAGGTAACATGGGGCTGCGCGGTTATGTAAATTGATGCTCGCGGTGAGTGTTATCATTATTTTTCGTTGGAAGCATTGTATCGTATTATACGTGTATATACGTTTATGGAAGAAACGATGTTTTAAACATTTTTTATAACTAAATATACCGATCGAATATTACATGAATGATTATTGCATGAATTAGGCTCAATAGAAAATACTTTAAAAAATAATACAAAAAATGATCTTTAAATAACTGTTAATATTATTGCCATTATAGCTTAATAAATTAAGCGTATTTTTAGTTCTTGTTTAAAAACTGTATAAAGTTTGGAATTACTAAACTTGATATATTTATTTTAAAAAATTCACAAAGATTCAAATTTTTTCCAAATCGTTAAAGTAAGGAGATCCCATAACTATATTAATTTTGTATAATTACGAAATAATTATGCAAAAGCATAGAGCAGTGCATAGTGCAATAAGGGGAGAAAATAGAGTCTTTCTATGCGAGGATGATAGGACGCCGGAGACTATCACTAGTGCTCAAAAACATCATCCGAGTCTGGAAAACGCTTCTCCCCCTGTTACACACCGTATTTTTTAACAAGTTCATGTAAGCTAGGCCTCTTTTGTACATGTGAAGCCAATAGAGAATGGAGAATTTCAAGCGTCCATGCGCAGCGGACAGAAAAGTATATTGTGTACCTAGGGTGAAAAGTAGCCATTCTTTTCCCGCGTGTGGTTTGTAGTATGAGTCGAGGCGAGCAAGCACGAGCCGAAGGCGAGACACCGTACTCTTTGTCATGTATGAAATATTTTGAAATATTTTCCAAATTTTCCAAATTTTTAAATATATCAAAATTTTCAAATATCAAATTTTTCGATTATTTTCAAAATTTTCAAATATTTTCAAAATTTTCAAATATTTTCAAAATTTTCAAATATTATCAAAATTTTCAAATATATTCAAAATTTTCGACTATTATCAAAATTTTCAAATATTTTCAAAATTTTCAAATATTATTAAAATTTTCGACTATTATCAAAATTTTCAAATATTTTCAAAATTTTCAAATATTATTAAAATTTTTGACTATTATCAAAATTTTCAAATATTTTCAAAATTTTCAAATATTATTAAAATTTTCAAATATTTCAAATTTTTGAAAATGTTTAAACACGCACTTAGTCTTGATTACACGCACGTACATTTTTATATACAAAATATCGATTTTCTGAGTAGCGAGCGAAAAGTATTAGCTTTTTGCTTTGCGCCCGCCTTAGAGACACAAAAAGACGCAAAAATCGTGCGTGTATGACAAAAAATATTTTTTTTCCTCTCGCAGAGGTAAGAAATAGTGTAACAAGAGCAAAAAGTCGAATATTTTTCCCGCGGGTGAGTTTACTGTACAGTATCACCCGAGGGAAAAATCGACTTTTTTCTCGACTTACATACAGTAGTTTATGCCCATCTCAACTGTGGCCACTTTTTGAATTGGAAAGCGGGACTAATGGACTGTTAAAAGACAATTGAAAATCAGGGTTATTGGTAGAAATTGATGAAATAAAGAAATTTGGACTAGTTTCTAGGAAATTTTTCCCCCTAATCCTTTTTGCGGGGAAAAAGTATTGGCTAGTTCATAGCACGTGTAAATTGCCACCCGAGCCGAAGTCGAAGGTGGTAAACACGTGCTATGGGGTAGCCATTTTTCCTCCCATAGTGCGTATACTATTTTTCACCATACCCGGGCCGAAAATGACACACTTCAGTTTCGAAGCCGGGAGGAAATGTGGTACTTTCGGCCAGGGTATGGTGCAAACATATTTTTTTATGCAAGATTCTATATATATTTTACTTAAAAAATATATTATTATATAATAATAATAATAATAATAATAATAATAATAGTAGTTTTATTTATTTTTGTCATCTTCCCATATTCAGAAAAAATTGATTGTAAGTTTCAAATAAACTTTTTACCAAGCGTATAAGAGCCTTCTGAGTTAAAAAGAAATGATCTTTAGCCTGATTAAAATGCAAAATGCAAAAAAGATATAAATATATAAATATCTCGAAAAGTATGTCCTTACATGGGTCTAATTAAACATGACTTGCTCTATACAAATATAATTACGTACTTTATTATCAATGTATCATCGAATATTACATTTTCTAATTAATATCAATACAATTAAGATTTTCATTTTCCCGATGTAACACTTACAAATTTTAACGTTTTCATCGTCACTAATTTGCATCTAAGAGTTATAGAATCACATTTCGTTGTTAGAACTCGCGTGCCTTGCCGAGATAGTATCAAATTACGAAGTTAGTTGCGGAAAGATAACAAGTTTGAGTTTACATTAATTGAGTTTGGCATTTGTTTAATGAACTCGATAAATTTATGAATGAGCCTAAGATTTGATCTGATATAGAGAAGACTAGCAAAAACTCGTTAGTAATTCCGAAACTTTACGTGTTTGCATTTAATTTCATAGAGCGACGACACCTTCATATGGAGCATGTAGGTCATTGCGTACATTTCTTTATAATTAAATTATTCATTTCCAAATGCTGATTCGCACTTTTGTTTTTAAATTGAGAGCGAATGTAATTATGAAATAGTACATGGAATTGGAGCGCCAATGAAATTGGCATCATTGGAATTCTGGTCTATATTTTCGTTAAATTTAATCTTAATTGTTTTGACATATTTGATAATTTTATCAGCGCTATATGTAGATAATTAATGAATGACATAGAGAAACTTATAGTAATTTAACTTTTTTTTTGTTTCAGGTAAGCAGATAATATTGATGACATTTAACCTCCTTTCTTTTCATTTTCTTATTAAATAGTGAGTATTATATCGATTTATATCATAGTTTAATTTAAAATGTAATTACATTTAAGCAAACAAAAATAAATTATATTCTTTCAACGTATCTAAAAGTAATATTCTTTTAGAAACTGAATGAAAGTTTGTGTTTGCATTAATTAAATAATAAAATTTGCATAATATTTTTCATACTATTTTCTAAATCATGTATAGTTATTATAGTCTTATAAGAAACAGAAATTTCGTGCAAATTAACAAAGAAAAAATTTGTTTTCATCTCCTAGATGAGTTGATGAAGCTCTTGTTATACGTTTAAATATCAAGTGTACCTTTGCGACGGATATATCTGGATGTTGAGAAAACTAACTTATTATACAAGAAAATAATATTTTACTGACTTTTTTTTTCTAATTAATGAAACCATTAATTATTTTAGACTAAACTTTAATGCAGTAGTTACAATTTTAAGTTATTAAAATATAAATTTAAATAATTCATGATTATTTCTTTCACACATTTTTTTTTTAAATAAGTAATTAGGGGATAATCTTCTGAAAAATTAAATATTATAATAAAAAGATGATGAATGCAAATGGACTCTTAGAATTTGTAGTATTACGTGATACAATTCTTGCGTAAAACGGATCTCTTGTAAAATTGTTACTATACTTGTATTCACTTTACGTAAAAGAACTATACAGAACTTTGCACTTTCGTAAAATTCAAATATTTTCTACTAATTAGTTAGCTATAATCTATTTTAATTTCATTTAGCCCGGTACGTTAACTTGATTGATTAATAAAAGCGTATATGGTGTATAATATAATATAAAGTATATACGATTAGCTCATAAATCATCAAACGAACCGAAAAGCTTTAAAAATTGACTCTTGAATGATGCGATGGGTGGGGTCGATAAATTACTGCATTCATAATTTGTCATCCTTGAATGAACGATATGGCAATCACACTTAAATAATTATTATAATTGATAATGCAGGATGATACTATGTATGTCACCTTCATTCTTTAAAGCTTTCATAATGTAATTTCCGCTTTAATAATGAGATTTTCTATACCCATCAAACTGAAAATTTCAATTACATTTTAATATAGAAAAAATACATTTTAATCATATTCTGATAGATCACTTGCTCCTTTCTATATGAACTATACAATTTTTCTAGTTAGCATCTTAGATTGATAAAGGCTATTAATATTTGTTAATAAATCGAAAATTAATATTAATTAATAATTCGTTAATAAATTAATAAATTAATAATTCGAAAATTTGAAATAAACCATTAATTTTGAAATCTAATCATTGAAAATCAGTCACGTCATTGTTTCCCATTGATCCATGAATCGTTTTAGGTTCTCAACTAGTCGTTCAAATTCTGATCAAAATGTAAATTTCGTTTTTTACCTGAAACTACACAAAATTATTCTGTCTAAGCACACACAAAGGAGTAGAAGAATGGTAATGGAAAATGCATGAATATTCGAGGATTTTCAACTGTTTTCAATACGGCGATTTTTCACGCATTTATGTCACCGTGTTCGATTGTTCATCAACTTTGAATCAAATTAATCTTGCTATACAAAACATAGTTCGAATTAAAGCTTTCTGTTTGGATAATTTTTTAGCGTAAAAACTTGCAGAGTCAAGATAAGAAATATATAGGTGTAACACGGTATTTTTAAATAAAGCATACTAGCAACCACCAGTCACTGAAAAATAATAAAACGAAAAGAAAATAGAGAAAGAGTAGAGAAATAGGACATACGCATGTTTTCTTTAACAAATTTTAACATTCGAACCAAAAGCGGAGGAGACCTAAAACCTTGAAAAGGCACATTTCCAAGCCGAGCCCTTTCGAATGATATACAATTTACCTCCTAGAACACGCGTTTGGAGCTGTATGACTGTTACCAAATTTGGCCTTATTCTTTTAAATATATAGATAGATAGATTTGGGAAACAATAGGTCACATGTTAAAACCAAGGTAAGGGTGTATGAGATCAAACTCCTGGTACTGGGCTTCATTATATGATACCAGAAACCACCTCTCAAAATCTAGTGTCGGCTCTCCTTCTTTAAAACAAGGCAATAAAACCAAATCAAAACAGCCCAACCCCTATGCACTAGTCATAAAAACCACATTTTACATCACCAACAATAAATTGTTATAACTCACAATGACTCACTTTATCCCATCCAGCCGTGAAACAATGCGGCAACATACAAACACAATCTTCAATAATCTATACATCGCCTCTGCGAAAAAATCATCTCGCGGTCTCCCATTCATTCGTTCTCTTTCTCTATCTCTCTCTCTTTATACATACGCGCGCGCTGTCGAGTTTTGATTGAATCCCGAAAGTACGCGTGGCGCACTTTTCCGCGCATATAACCGAGCCCCTCGAGATATGGAGCAACAGCAACAGCAGCGCGCGATGTTCCTTCTGTCCCCGGAATTTGACAGTTGACGTATAACGAGGGCGCGCGGCAGAGGCTCTCGATGGTTTTTCAATTACGCTGATTCGGTGTACGGCATTTCAATTTGGTCGGGCACGAGGTTGCCGTGTGGCTGGGTTTGCACGGCGTTTCGCGATAGGATCGTCGCTTGGGAGTTTTACAGGCGCGTGTGATGTTTCGGGTTTCTTTTTTTTTTATTGGGAATTTTGATGTGCACGAGGGGAGAAGATGCGGCGTGGCGAGAATTTGAGGAATTAATGTTAATTTCGGTTGTGGGTGTCGTTTGGAAGTGGAGTGTCAGGATATTGAGTTTTGGTTGGAGGGTGAATAATTTTGGCGAATTGGATGAGAATTTATTGCGTTGGATTGACAGGAATGTAGGCAAAGTCAAAGTGGGAATTTGAGGCATTTGTTCAGTTGTTGAATTAACGTATGATCAGTTAATTCTAAAAGGGCAGTTTAGCCTGATTTCTATTTTACTATAAAACTGTATATATGGACTAAGGTTTTATTTCATACTCTATATTCTAATATAGATTATTATTAAATAAATAAATAAATATTTTATAATAATATTCTATATATGAAGGGAAAATTGTGTGACGGTCGTTCAGCTTTGAAAATGCACTCAGAGTAGATAAATTATATATCGTTTAAAAGGGCTTAGCTTGAAGATGTATACCTTTTGAAGGGTCCAAGTCTCCTCCGCTTTTGGTTGAAAGAAAACATGTGTATCTTCTACATCTATATATATATATATATATATATATATATATATATATATATATATATATATATATATATATATATATATATTCTTCAGTCGCATAGTGATTAATAATAATAATACTAATAATAATAATAATAATCTTTATTTTAACTTTTACAGTTTTTAAATATAGTACAAAATTATGTTCAAGTCATTCTAAAATCTATTGTTGCCGTTCTTGCCATGAACGCATTATCTTTTGTAGTTTATTGTGAAATCTTTTTCTAAAATATTTTATTCTGTAATTATCTCACTAAATATATCAAAACATTTATAAATACTTTTCTTTTCATTTCCCACTCTATCTTTCCTAACCTCTTCATAGTTCATTTCTTCTGCGTTTTCATTATCTATCTCTCTCTTTCTCCTTGGCTTCTATCTCTGCGTCTAGTTTACACTATCTGCATCGTTGCCTACTGCTTATAAGGTTCGTTTCACGTAACCGTTCTTTTTCATGCCAATATTCTTCTCGTTTCGTTCCCAGTTAAATATCTTCATTTCTATATCGACACTTTCTTTACTTTTGGTCTCTTCAGATACCTCTTTCTTTGCTTCTATTTCTTTGACTTGTTTCATATCTTAAATTGACTCATCCCAAACGAATTGCCTTTTCTCTATGAGTAATGTTTCGTACCCAACTATAACTTTTTTCCAGTTATTTTTCCTTGCTATGTGTGCCCAAAGTCTTACCATTTTCTACATGTTTCTTTCATTCCAGGTCAAGTCATTAATATAGATATTTGTTCTCGCTAACTTATCCTTGTTTTGCATTATTTTTCTCTTTTCCTTCCAACTTTTACATTCTATGTTCATCATATTTTTTTCTGATTCGCTATCTATTTTTCTTAATTTCATTAATATCTATTTTCACTGCCAACGTATCCGCAAACCATTTTTTCACTTTCTCTTTGTCTAATTCATTTGTAAAGTCCTTTAGCCCGGTGATCATTTATTGTTTCTTCTTCTTCTTTCATATTCTTCTATCTTATTTTCATTTTCCTTTAACCTTTTCTCTAATTGCTCGACTCATTCATTCTCTACATTATTGTTAATATCGTTATCCACTTCTTTGTGCATTCTTCTCTGTTCTTTCTATTTCTGGTCTATTTTCTCTATATTATAAGCATATTCGTTCACTTTATAAATCACTGTTTCTTTACTTTCTTTTATACTTTCTGTCTTTATATATTTTCGCATCTCAGTTTCTACTTCCTTGATACTTTTGTCTATTGCAATCCAAACGGGTTTCCATTCCATCATCTCTTTTCAACTCCTTTTTCAATTCTTTAAGGAGTCTGATGACTCCTTTCTTTACTCGTTTATGCGACATACCCCTATTTTTTCAAGCTGCCGCGTTGCTGGTAGGCCTTGCTGCTTATCTGCAGTTATATATTGGCAGTCATTTTATCCTTCCTAATATTTTATTATTCTATTGATTACATACTTACGTAAATTATAAATATTATTTGTAAACGAATTCCTAACTATTTTGTGATTGGTTTGTTAAATGAAAAGTGTCTAGATTAGCATAGCATAACTTTTCTTTGGTCTATAAAGAAGTCTTTTTTTTATTTAGTTTTAATTATTGTGGATTTACATTATAGATATAGTAAAGTAAAGTGTTATAGCATAATTTTTTCATTATATTAAAATAATTTTACTTTAAAACATTTTTAAAATATATATTTTTTGAAATTCTGCTGATTCATTTAGAAGTAAACGCGTGAAGTGTGAACATTGATGTTAAATCTTTTTTTCTAGTAATTGAGAGAGTTGTGAGCAGTCTAAATACGATAATTTCTCTAATAAGGGATGGAGACCTATAAGCGAAATTAGCTCCCATCACCCCATTTGTAAAACAAAAATTCCGATATGATAAAAAAACCAAGTACAAAGTTAGAAAAACCGCAATGAAGCACTCAATATGTGTCAAATACCCAGGGAACAATGCATTGCAAATCGAACCCATATTCGCTAATCCTGCTCTGTAATACCTTTCTGGTAATGAGAAGAAGCTTTAGAAAGACAATCTTACTGATGTGCAACAGTCCTGTATAGTCACGTAATATTTTGTTCGAATTTTTCAGTTTTACGAAAGTTTAGATAGTGGCCGATTTCGGTTCTTAAAGGCCCTCAACCTGTTACAATACATATAAGGTGTTCATTTTGACTAAAAAAACGTTTACGCGCCTAGATTTTCCAGGAAAATTCTAGCAAGGTTTGCATTCAGGTTCATTTTCAGGATTCAACACAATCTTCCCCTCTAATGATCAAATATTCAATTCATCACTACAATCAAACAAATACGACGCCGAGCTCCAGAATTCCCTGCAGCCCACGACCGTTTGACAGAACGCCCCGCGCGCCCATTATCCCGCGGTTTGTCGCAGTTTCAGCTTAGCGCCGACCGATGTAAATACTGCATGCACACGTGTACGCGCGCAGCGATTTAATGCGGGCATTATTTAAAATTACGAGCTCCGCGCGAGCGATTCGCGGGGCTAATCACTTTATGACGTGGGGATATAGATGTTTGTTTCCTTGACAATGGCCGGCTCTGGTGCATTGTGCGCGAATGGGTGTTTATTAAATTGTACGGCTCGCGCGCGAGCGCTGCGGCCGTATCCGTGCGCGCGTTGCAGGCGGCTCGTTCGATTTCCATGGGTGTCTAACAATAAGTACGAATGGATTGTAATATTTACTCTCTGTTGCGAAACTTTTAGAGTGGAATTTCATTTGTCGGGCAACGAGCGAAATGCCATCATTGATTATTACGAATGGGCGGTAGCACGGATTGAATTGAATAACTCTCGGATTTGTCAAATGCGTTGCGCTGTTTATTTATCTTGCTTTGTTTTGGGTATACGAACTTTATTTAATTGAGTAGCTTTATTTTAGATTGTGTTTGTAAATGCTCTTTTGTACTTACTACAATTATTAGTCATTTGTTTTGTTTTGATTAAAAAAGTTAAAAAGATAAATGCACGTTTTAAGAAACTACTTTTTCTTTTTGTTTAATTACATATATTAAAAACTGTCGTCTTTATATATATACAAAAATAAATATCCATGCATTCATTCATTCATCAAGGCTCAGCCCAAGCTCCTGGGCCTCTAAGAGATGTATAAGCACATATTCTTTGCAGAAGAAACTTATTAAAAATAAAAATTATAAATTCCAATATAATAAAATATTCCCTATATTATCTGCTAAGGGGCAAATTCTGGATTTAAGAGTAAATTATAGAATTCTTTATATCTCCTGTATTTATTAGGTTTGAATATTCTCTTTTGTCATATATGTATATTGAAAAACTTAAAAAAATTTTATGGTTATTTTTAAATTTTACCTACAAAAGGAAACTCACGGAGTGTACTCGACAACTAATAAAAGTATTGTCCAAGCAGAGAAACGGAGGTGCAAACAGAAAATTTTTATTTTACAGTAAAAGTGTTCATATCAATAATATCTATCTATGAGAATATATTTTTTATTTTTCATTTACATATCACTTCTTTTTGGTCGTTTCGAGTGCTCCGACAGTTGTTAGATTCGGACCACCAATCATTTATTATTTCCGCATATGCATTTTCTTTTGACGCACGCTGAGACAGAAAGTTCTTCGTGCAGTCTCTGAAATAGGAAGGTTTTCCACCCAACCATCGATATTCCATAGACAAAAAAAACAATTTTATATGTTCAGTTTTTTAACAAAATGGCAATACTAGATGTAAACTCTTTTTCGGCAGCTCCGTAAGTGACGTTGCACATACCTCCGAAACGATTTTACCTATAGTCATCTTGTACAACATAAAAACAAACGAAGTACATATTCGATTCAACAGAAACTTTTGTTTGTAGATAAAAATTCTTTTACTACAAAAATTTTTCTAAAAAAATTTGTTGACTGAAAAGTTCTTTTTCAATTGTTTACTGTTTCAGTACAAATGGGTATTTTGAAAAATCCATATACGTACTTCGTTACTTTTTATGTTATCAAATATGATAACTTTAACTCTGTTACTTTAGGGTAAACCATGGCGAAGGTCTCCGCAAAGTCAGTTGCGGGGCTGCTGAAAAAGGGCTATTATGGCTCTACGGTTCTAGCACCGCAATTTTGTTAAAATAATATATATACAAAATAGTTTTCTATACTCTCGAATATATATAGACAAAAAAGGCTTTTAAGCAGACTTTTTTAAAGTTAGCCATTTAAAGCTTCGAGACATACAATGTCTAAACAGATGGTAGATAACTTATTATTTCCTCTTAATGACTTATAATAATCCTTCAAAGTAGATCTCCTAAAAATCTCTAATCGATTCATACAAAATTACCACTGGAAACGTAAACGTCAGTGACGGATATAGCAATAACATTTGAACTTTTCCACTTTGAAGGATTCTACAGCATCAAAACTACCTTCGTCAATAAAGAAAAATATTTACGTTAATTTTCCAAATTCAACGCCTTCTTGTCCCCTCAAACAAAAACTGCAATTCATCAACGCAAACGCAAATCCCACTGAATCTCATCTCATCTCGCGCTCTCTCTCTCTCTCTCTCTCTCTCTCTCTCTCTCTCACCTGCCGTGCGCAAATCCCTCGCAGCCCTCCACATCTCCCGCGCCACCCAAGGAAATAAAGCGCGCGAGTGCGTCGCCTCTCAGCGCAGCCAGATCTATTAAGCAGAGCTCCGCGCGCCGCTGCAGTCGACTCAAGTGCCACTTTCCAACTCTCTCGCTGCACCCACTCTTGCGTATATACATATACGCACTCAGCGGTCGAAACCTCGGTTGAAACTGAATTCAGGCGCAGTTCGCAATAAAAAAAAAATCATGCGCCGGAGGCCGGTCGCGGAGTGCGGGTATATATATACGTATAAGCTCGTATTTTCTGAAATTACGCGCCTCCGATGCTCATTACGCGCGCAGTGAAAAGGGCTCGGGCGTGTATCGGAACGCGCGAGCTATGAATACTGATGTCGAGAGAGAAAGAGAAAGAGAGAGAGAGAGAGGGAGAGAGGAGAAGGAAAAAGGCGAGGACGTTGAGACAGCTAGAGATTAAAAGTGAGAGAGAGAGAGAGAGAGAGAGAAGGGGTGCAAAGGGATTCAGAAGAGAAGCGAAAGTTTTTATCTTGGGGATTGTGCGGGGATGACGATTTTTTAATTAGCGTGCGCTTGTGTGTATACAGGGATTTCAATTGGAGGTGTTTCTTTTTCTTTTTCTTTTTCTTTTGACGGGCGAGTTTTAATAGATGGTAGGAGAGAGGACGAGTGTAGTGGAAGAGATTGGGATTGGGGTTGTTTACGTGGTAAATGGATGTGAGAAGCTGCATTAATTTGTGTATTTTCTTGAACATTTCGAATGTGTTTGTGATGAGAGCTCTTTAGATGTTGTGTTTATTGAGATTGAATATACTTCACAGGATATCTGTGTTTTAATTGATATAAATTCTTTTTAAATCAAATAGGCGCTTACAACGTGTTCAAATTTCGACTATTATTTGTGATTTTGAGGCGTCAAAAAATAGATGAAAAGCGTTGCGAAATGACCGTGGCTGTTTGATAATAATTATAAATCTATATCTGTATTGTGTCAGCCTTTAAAGCATGATCACATCACATAGTTTTTATGAATATTATTGTTCAATAAGTAAATAAATAAATCATATTTATTATTAAATATTACTTAATAACGATATATGATCTACCAATAATACTAGCGAGCACGCAATAGAGGTATTATTGAGACATCATTTTTGTAATTCGATGCACCTAAATATGATAAATTCGTATATTGAATATAATATTAACGGAATAACGAATAAATTATTATGATTAATTAAATTAAGGATAATATTTCATTCGAATCACACATATATCAAAAATACATGGTTTTGAATTTGCCGCCCCAGTCAGATTATTTTATGATAACAATAACGTATAGAATTACCCTTTCGTAGTGTTAATAATCTTATTATAATTTCATAATTTATCATTAACATTAATTAGATTCTCCTTTTATTCCAAAATTACAATAACATGTCAATTTCGAAACCATTTTAACTCATATAATTTACACCATTAATACATATTCAAAAGCAGTGTAATTATGATTATCGTTAAACTGTTTCAACCAAATGACTTCATATTTATATTATTAAAATCATACCCTTTCCTAAATTGATTCTTTTAAAAGTTTTCAAATATCCTTTACTTCATCTCTATTAAATCGCTGTCATCAAAAGCATGGAATTTAATGTTTGTCAGATGAAATGCGTAACGTTAAAATACTAATACTCATGAATTTCTGACAGCGCATCTTCATCATGATATTCGCTCCTTCTCGTCTGCGACAAAAATTTCAGCAAAAAGCACAAAGCAGATATATACAGAGGATGGATAATGAGGCAGTGAGTAATAGATAAAAAGTCGACGAAATGAATAAATATGAGGACGACGACGGCGACGAATAGCTCGAAGAAGCCGGAAGCCGCGCGCGAGAAAATGCGAATCAGTGCACAAGCGAGTGAGCGAGCGAGTGCCGGGCTCGCACATGAAAGAATGAGAAAATTATGGACGAAAGAGGAAGAAACATCCCTAGTAGAAATCGGACCATTAATGAAAACGTTTTTCGGACTAGAAACGACCCTAGTAAAATTCATGCTATTTACGAAACGCTTTTTGTACTGAAAACGAATTAGGATAAGAACAACTTAAGAACAACATTATTTTGCTCATTTATACACTGTTTATTGACATCATAAACGTTGAAAAAATAAAATGGCGTGATAAAAGAACAAACTTTAACTGTATTTTCGATTGGTTTTGCGATTACGAGCAGGCACAGGGTCCAGGTGGATCACTGAATAAATTCGAAAGTATGATAAACATGTATAATTTCAAATACTTGATAGCTAAATAAACATTAATGTAATACCACGATCAATATATTAATATACGGTGTGACAATTTAGGAATGAATACAACTTCGATCATTATATCGAAAGTTCATTCATTCCTAAATTGTCACTCGGTATATTTATATACCAATATATCAATGTGTAAATATTGCCAAGTACTTGTACCTTTTCATTTAAGTATTTTTTTTGTACTAGAAACCAAAAGACGAAAGTACTTTTTGACCATAACTGCTTACGATATACAGTCTGTAAAAACTCAAGTTTTCCAAAAAATAATTAAGGAGGGTCTTTCGCTAGATATAGGGCATAAAACAAAAAGTTATATAAGAGTTTATGAAGGTCCCATTATATAACTATTGAAATGTACTTAATAGTAGTCCATAATTACATGAAAAGAAAATTGTTCCAAAAAATCGTGACGTCACAAGTGCAAATATTGTCGATTTAGTTAAACCACAATTTTTTTTTTATTTTTAATCAATTTTAATGTTTTGGGGATTATTCTTTTCTTTAAACATATATTTACATAGTTACGAAATAAATTTACAAAATAATATATCTGTGATAAGATAAAGTTAGATGTTTATAAAATTGTATGCGTTTACTTATAACCAATTAGCTTTCTTTTATCACAGATATATTATTTTATAAATTTCTTACGTTAACTTTGTACATAAAAATTTAAAGAAAAGAATAACCCCCAAAATATTAAAATTGATTAAAAAATAAAAAAAATAATTGAATTTTAACTAAATATTTTTGAAATCGACAATATTTACACTTGTGACGTCACGAGTTTTTTGGAACGCTTTTTCATGTAGTTATCGACTATTATTAAGTACATTTCACAAGTTTTATCATAGGATCTTCATAAACTCTCATATGATTTTTTTGTTTTGTCCTATATCTAGCGAAAGACCCTGCTTAAGATGTCGCATTTTATTCAGGACAAAAAAATATTTCATTTAGTGTATAAAATTGCTATTTCTTAGATGTCATTTTAACAATTTGGTTTTGATTTCTGTTTTTGTCTTCTAAGTTCGATTAGAAATTACGAGTCTGGTGAAGGGAATTAAAAAAGAATAATATCAAAATATTACCACTTTTAGCCTACATCGCTGAAAAATTATCTTTATCACTTTTATAAATTGTGTACTATGTTGTGTGTATATGGATCCATATTTATGTTGTAGGGCTCTGCATCTCATTCCGTCATTCTTCTAAAAATTGTTTCATCTAACTTGCAAACGATCAACTTCCTACAATTTGTAAACAACAATCGTTTTTTACAAAACTCGACCAGAAATAGCTTGTTATTAGTCCAAAAAAACAGTCACTTTTCCACCAGGGAAGAAAAAACAAAACGCCAGAAAATCGAATGAGCGCATGATTGATGGATTAGTTCATTTAATCAAGCTTGCACACCGTGTACACTAGTCTCTCGCGGAATTACGCGCGCCTAGCGCGTATCCCGGAGAATATAAAGTGGACCTAATTTTTCCCAACGGTAAACGCTTGCGCTCGGTAAATGTACGGATAAAAATACGAGTAGGGCGAGCAAACAAAAAACAAAAAAAAAAGAGAAACCGACTGCGGAATTTGCGCGCTGGCGGACACACGCGAATTCCGGACAAAGAGGGAAAAATGCTTCCGGGCTGGGGTTCTACGCTGACTCTACGCGCGAATCGAGAAAATGTCTTGAAAGCTCTTAATAAGCTCTCGCCAAAGTGGACGAAGAATTACGGGAATTCGTTGTGCTTTCTCTCGCTCTCGACGGTGGAATGAATTTTTTATACAAAAGTGAGCGCGGAGAGAGGAATTCCGGCGATCCTTTGAGTGCAGCGCGAAAGTTCGGGCGAAAGTTTATTGAGTTAATGTTTCATGGCCGGGCGGTATGCGGAAGGAGAGCGCTTTCAATACTTTTCGTTTGTGGACGATGTGATGTCGTGGAATTGGGGGTGTAATGAAGGAATGTTTTATGAGAAGATTGCGATTGTCTATGTGTGAGTTATAAGATATTTTCAAAGTTAAAATTTTCTGGCAACATATTTATCTGCGTTGAAGTTAATAGAATATGAATACAAATATGTAATTATACAATATGTTTATATCAAGTAGGATTGCATTGAAAATGAAATTTGGTATGTTCAAATATTTATTTTAATACTGCTAAAAAATATTTATATGAAGCAAATAATATTTATTTTATTTTAATAAATATTTGCTTAGACAAAAAAAAACATTTCTGAAAAGTAATAAATGTTTATAAATTTCAAACAATCGGTTTAGCAGTTAAACTTTTATTTGCAGAATTTACTCATTTTTTTCAATATGCCGATATTTTATTTTTCATAGCAATTTCTAAAATTGAGCTTCTATTCGGCATGATTGAAATACCTTTTTAAATGATAATAAACTAAATTTTTAATTAATTAAAACTCAAAAATATCACGGTAAAAGTTTACCAACTTTGCAGAGAAACATTTAGATAAGCTAAAGCAACTTTAATAGCTACTAATTACTCCTATATTAGCTTGTAAAAGCTTTTCTTCAGTAAACAGAATATCTGAAAACTTTCTCTACAGAAAGCTTTCACATTTCTTAATTTTTCCGATTACCTGTTTATATATATTTTCGAGATTATTTAATTTACCAGCGGAGTATTTCTTTATTTCTCTTTGAAGGATGCAAGCTAATAACCATTATAAATAAGCAACATGCTTCCTAAAAATCCAATAAATCAACACAGCACTCTCTCCACTCATGAAATCACCGACAACCACCGCATCCAAATAAAATTCAATCGCATTATATTCGACACGCTCCGCCGAACAGCTATAACGCTCGTAAAAGCTCGGCGCGGCAAAAGGTCGAGAAAAGACCATCCACCGCCCCTCACGGGAAAAGCTCGCGTTCGCACCAACAATCAACCAGTCAAATTATACGAGTGCAGATTAATCTCGACTCTCTCTCTCTCTCTCTCGCGCGCGAGGCATTAAATTCGCGAAATAAACCCCACGCGATGTGCGGCATTCGAACAAAAAGAGCAAAAACCTGCGGCGCGCGCCGAAAGAACCGAGAAAAAAAGAAGAAAAATCACCTCCCCACCTCTCTCGTTGAAAAGAAGCCGTAAAAATGAAAGACGACCCCGACAACGCGAGAGAACCCACCGACTCCCTTCCCCCTTCCTCCCCCAAAAAAAGCAACGAAACGCAACAGCAAGGAGATTAGCAATAGGCATGCGCATTCAAAGCTCTAACGCTCCCGCGCGCCAAAAGAGAAACCTGCACACACGCACAGAGGAAGAAAGAGAGAGAGAGAGAGAGACGAGAGCGAAAAAGCCATTCGTCGCGCATACGGGCGAAATAAAAAGAGATTAGCGCCTACGTGCTCCACGGGCGCTCGCTGCGTTATACCCACAGAGCCGCGCGCACGCACGTGCACCGCGTGAAAGGCTTCGGCGGAAGGAAAGAGCGAGAGCGAGATAACGGAGCTTGATAAAAGCGGCGGGGCGCAGGGCTGCCAGGAAATTCCGGCAAATTACCGCGGTAATCGGCCGGCGCTCGCGGAAGCCCGAATTTCCATAATTCTCGCGCCCGCGCGCGCTCGCCCGCACTTTGCCGCCCCCCCCCCCCCCCCCCCGCGTCGGTAGGCGCTGAATTTTGATTGTCCGCGTGTATGTGGTGCCGAGCTACACTGGTGTACGGAGGTACGAGCGTTGGTCGAGAGTTGTATGGATGGGTAAGGGAGGAGGAGGGAGGATGGGGGTTGGAGGCAGGCGCGAGCTATACCGATAATGCGTTACTTTGCCTCGGTGTGCGGGGTGGATCGAGGTTGGGCTTTGTTCGCGGTGTCTTTTAGGGTAGGGGGGCTGTCTGGGTTAAATTTTGTTAAAAATTATTGGATGTTGTATAGGGTGCGAAAATGGTTTGACGCTCTGGTAGAAAATTGAGTAGATATGGTGGTTGATTTTTAAACCTTGTCATCGAATTGGCCAGTTGAAAGAAACATTTTATAAAAATCGGTGTAAATTATAAAATTTTCCATTACGTTTTTTCAGTATGAATAATTTTTCAAACTTTTTTATTAAAATTTGTTGGCTTAAACCTTCGCATAAATCTTTTTCTATCGCAGATTTTTCGCTTTAAACGTTTGAAACAATTTGTTCTGAATGTTGATTTCGCAATCACAGGGGGGTTCTACTGTATTTCTAGAAAAGCCATTGTAGGTCCCATATTGCATAAAAAATTAACTGATTTTCATAGTTGACCTTGACAACTTTTAGTCGAGTTGAAACGATTTTTAATTAATCGACTTTAAAAAGAAGGAGGTTATTAGACTAGAACTTTGACCATAAATAATACTATAGCCTAGTATAAAATGCGTATCTGGCGAACATCTATTAGAAAACCATGTAGTAACTGAGGTGCAAACATAAACTTTAATAGCAGCAACGGCATGCAATGTTTTATTTCGACTGTTACTTTGTCCATAAAAAATAATTTGATAACGAGAACAATCAATTGTACTTCTGCTTTTTGGCAAGTGACCTAGTTTATTTGATTCGACAATCTGACACTCTCGCGATTGCAGAGCCCAATTACACTTACATTTTCCTTTAATGTAGACGTCTTTTAATCGTTTAATATATATAGATTGATATATATTTTATTTGCACAAAGTCAAAATATAATAAAAGTATGATGCAAAATATTTTCTTATCGCGGTCTTGACGATCCGAGAAGTGGTAAAAATATTTGTCTCTATAGATAAGAACTTTCCTGCACAGTAATTTATTTTGAGATGTTTGGATTTAATCAAGTGTAAATTTGTAATTATATAGTATGCGCTGCAAAAACGGCAGCCGCTAAAATTAAAGTCGCATTAAACAGCTTTAAGTACAATATACACCTTAAATCTGAAATAATAATTGGTATATTTAGTGCTTGATAAAAACATTTTTAATATTTATACTCATGTAAAAAATGTACCCTTTTCCTATACTCACACAATATATCCTTTCGGCAGAGAAAAAGGCCCAAATATCCAATACATAACCCAGAAATCGAGTGTCTAACTTTTCATGAAAAATTCACTGATATACTCCAGTTAAGGGGGGAAGCCACCTTGAATGCATGAAAAAGGAATAGAATGCATATTTCTTGGATGCATAGGGATTTTTAACGATTTTTTATACTAAAACAGCGAAGTAGGTATAAAATCTTTTTATAAGCATATATTACACAAGCATTGAAGATTATAGCAAAAATTAAAAAAAATTTCTTTCTCAAATTGGCGGTTCTTAAAGCCGTTGCGCAGTGGTATGCAAAAGTCGACTCATTAATCTGCGTAGTGCTGATCTCAGACCTGATGTGCTCTATAACAAAAAACAATTTTTTCATAATCTACATCATAAAAATGGCAGAAGTACGTAGGTTTATTTCAAAATATTCACTTATAAGTGAATGACGAAGATATGAAGAAAAATATCTATTTTTAGCAGACAATTATTTTACAAATATGCGTGCAGAAAAAAAATTTCAGGCAATCGTTAAAATCTTCTGTACTTCTTTAGATTAGTATCGTAGGAAGATTCTCTGAAAATTTTAAGTCAATCAGTTAAACAGTTTCCGCGATCTGCACAACACAGAATGGCGAGTTGATTTTTACATGCCCACCACGTAACTGCACTAGCACCGCCATTTTGCAAAAAAAATAATTTTTTTTTAATATTTCTAATTCTTGTGCAATATATGCCCATAAAAAGGTTTTCTATCTACTTCGCTGTTTTAGTGTAAAAAAATCATTCAAAATACGTATGATTTTCATGCATCCAAGATGGCTTCCCCGCTTAAGAGGAGGCCGTATCTACTGTCCTTGTCTAATTACATTTTTGCTATTTATTCAAATAGTAGATTGTTAATTAAAAAACTAAGAGTCGTCTCCAGTTCTTCGTAAAATAAGGAATACTTTGAAACCTAAAAAAATATTTAACATTATTTACTTTCCGAGAGTACTTTGAAATGCGAAAATGTAGGTTAGGTTTTGCGCTTCGTACTATTCTCGGAATGGAAATAGGTACTCTTTTAGGTCACAAAATATTCCTCATTTTAAGAAGATTGGGGGACAAATTTTAGTTGTTCAATTAACAAACTACTATTTGAACAATTAGCAAACGCGTGATATTAGACAAAGACAGTAGATATGGCTTCCTCTTAAGGGGGTATGTACCATATAGAGCTTAAAATATGATATTTGATATCAAATAAGTATAATATAAAAAAATAGCTATACAAACAAAGTGTGAATAATTCACATATACAACAATTTAAGACTAACCTTTTAGAGCTGTATATTTTCCTTAGTAAAATGTCTTTCTATAGAAAATTTCTCTTGGATAATGGTACTATATATTCTTAGCATGCAGCTTATTTATGTTGGTTTTTCTAAAAATAAAAGTAGACACAAAGGAATCAAATCTTTTAAACACTCAGATTAGTAATTACACTTTGATACTTATCTCGTTTAAAGTGATGCTACAGCCACCTGTGACCGACAAATACGAGGATCCAGTTTTCTCATTTCATTTTCAATTTTTAGTAAATATGTCTATGGAAAGTTGTTGTTCCAACCAAATAGAATAACTTTCCATAGAGATATTTTCGGAAAATTGGAAAATGAATAAAGAAAAGTGGTTCCCCGTATTTACCAGTAGCACGAGGTTTAACATCACCTTAATGAATTTGTTATGATAATACACCGTTTTCCATCCACTCTTCATACTGTCAAAACAAAACATTTAACATTTGATAGAAGTAAGCTTGGAATTGTATGCGTCGGTAAAACGTCGGTGTAAGAGTTGATATGAAACTGGCGCGAATTTTGAAATCGCACTACTAATAAAATGATTATATAATATCTATATCTTTTTTATTTGACTTTAATAAAGCCTAAAATTTAATTTCTAAGTAGTAAACACCCTATAAATAATTTAAATAATCAAAAACCACTGTCATTAGCACTTAGCTTCCTCTAAATAAATAAATTGTTATAATTAACAAAAGAGACATTACAGGAAATTATAAGCTTATGATCATAAACTGCATTACCGATTTCAAAATATCGCAAAATAGAAAAATCGTTATAAAACAAAACCGAATCGAGGATTCTGCATTTTTTTTCTTATTTCGTATGTTCATCAAGAAACAAATAAAAATTCGTTTGTTTAATGAAAAATGACATCAACAATCTTGAGATATAACCATTCAAAATAAAAAAAAAATATATAACCTCAAATATCTTGAAAGATAAAAGATTTTATATTATGGGCAAAGAGTTTAGCCAAAAGATGGTGGAAAGTTACCTTCTTCAACTCAATTTATTTATATTTCATCATATATTTCCAATATATCACCGGTTAAACAAAAAATGACGTTTTCGTGTATAAGTAAATAAGGGAAATAGCTTTTGAAAAATTTGGTGTCGCAGAAGATAGGAAAATAAAAAAAAATAAAAGAAAATAAATAAAATAGAGACATTTAAAATATTTATTTATTTAAATTAATAAATTAAAATTTTATGCTCTTTCAAAAATTGTTTTTTTGGTTATAGGGCACATCAGGTCTGAGATCCGCGCAACTCAGATTAGCGAGTCGACTTTTTGCATACCCATCGCGCAACGGCTTTAAGCACCCCCATTTAGCTAAAACAATTTTTTTATAATCTTCAAGTGAAATTTTTCATGAAAGGTTAGCCTTTTTCTCTGTTGATATGATATATTATATGAGTTGAAAAAGGGTAAAATATTTAGGTACACAAGTACAAATATTCATTAAAATTTTTATTATCAACCACTAAAAATACCAATTATTATTTCAGATTTAGGGTGTATGTTGCACCTTAAAGTTGTTTAATGTGGCTTTAATTTTATCGGCTGCAGTTTTTTGCAGCACATAATGTATGATTTCAGATTTACACTTGATTAAATTCAAACATCTCAAAATAAATTTCTGTGCAGGAAAGTTCTTATCTATAGAGTCAAATATTTTTACCGCTTCTCGGATCGTCAAGACCGCGATAAGAAAATATTTTGCATCGTTCTTTTATTGTAGTGATTAAAAAATGTCTACATTAAAGGAAAATGTAAGTGTAACTTATAAAAGTGACATAATTCCTGCAGTATAAAATAGCGGCGCTGTAATCGCAAGAGTATCAGAGTGCCGAATCAAATAAACTACGGCCAGTTGCTGAATAATTTTTGTTAATTGTGGAAGCTCCACCAGTTCGTGTCATTGTACAGATGTTGTATTTTTTATTTAGACCGTTTTTAGCCCCGAGAGGCTTTAATTGTTAATAAAATATAAACATATTTTGTCTGAAACTCTAATATATTCTGTGTTTATCTTATTTTATTGTATTATAAAAATTACTCACTAACCAGTGCGTACATCACATCAATACTATATTACAATTATAATCGTCAAGTGTCACTCCAATAAAGTATGTACCTCAACAGGTCTCTATTTATTCAAACAAGCAAGGTAATTATCATTTCTCCGATGGACAATCACTTTCATTATTAATAGTAGTATTATTGCAATGACGCAAAATATTTTTATATATACGTTGAGAATACCATGTTATGACTTCTAAATGTAACTATACGTGATTTGAAATAATAATAATAATAATAATATTATATTATTACAAATGTATAGTTCACTACTTTCAAGTTAATATTTTCTTACATATTGTAAATAAACATTTATTTTATTTAATAACAGGATTAATTTGAGTTAAATCATATTCATTCTTAAATCAAATATATATTTTCTAACTGGTGTCCATGCGACTAAACAAATCATTTATTAAATTTAGGAAATGTTTTCTTATTACAAATGTATAGTTCACTACTTTCAAGTTAATATTTTCTTACATGATGTAAACAAACATTTATTTTATTTAAATACAGGATTAATTTGAGTTAAATCATCCATATTTTTATATCAAATAAATATTTTATAACTGTCATCTATGTAATTGAACAAGTCACGTATTAAATTAAAGAAAATATTCTTTTATTATAAATTAATTATTCGCTACTTCAAAGTAAATATTTTCTTACATAACGTAAAGAAATATTTAGATCATTTAAAAAGAGGATTATTTTGATTTTAATCATCCATATTCTTAACTTAAATAAATAAATAATAGTTTTATTATCTTAAATTTGAACATCTCAGTTTTTAAATGTGAGAAACTTTATTCTTCTACTAAGTAAATATTTGTTTAAATTTTTTTAGCTTTTACCATGAACTTTCTAAAAAAGATTTGTTTAAATCAAGCGAATATATTTTGTTCAAAATAAATATTTCTAGGTTTGAAGTAAATATTTTTTCTTGTTAATGTATCAATTTTAATTAAGTATGTTTTAGATAAAAGTAAATTTTTTTGGTCGAAGATTATTAATATTTGTATTTATGAAAATGTTTACTCATAATTGGCCTCTACTTTTAAGAAAATGCAATATCTTAACTGAAGAAAATCATTTTTTAGATTTAAGAGAACATAATTTAATTCAAGGAAATTTTTATTTAATCGCAACCAATTTTCGTTAAGATAAAATTTACTTAAAACCAAATAAATTCTATTTTGAACCAAAAACAGTTTTGTTAAGTCTAGTGAACAATCACGTAAGTCAAGTAAATTGATTTCAAGATAATATATTTACTTCAATCGAGCTATTTGTTTTCAGTGTAATAATAATAATGATAATAATGATAATAATGATAATAATAATAATAATAATAATAATAATAATAATAATAATAATAATAATAAATAATGGTTTACGGATACCTATATATATGTGACATCATTTTAAGGTGAATGTCGTTGTATTTTAGAATATCAGCATTTTGTAAAAGTGTCACAAAGATTGTGACTATTTTTGAACATAGTAACTAATAAATTCAAAAAAGTTTTTAGAAAATGGAATTATGTAGTTCATTGCTATAAATAATTAAAACTTACAGAAACTTTGTAGCTGAAAACAAGCTGTATTCTATGATTTCAAAAGTACATGCTTTATAAATTTACCTTTCATGAATTGCAATATTGTGAATTTCATTTGTAGTAGATTCCGCGTTAAAACTGTTATTGCGCATTTATACAGTAAAACAGGCATCCGGCGAAGCCTTTATGAGCTATGTACTTTTGAAAAGGTTGAAAATTGAATTGTATATAGCTAGTTTAAGAAATAGCTGCTGTTTCGTTGTAATAATAAAAGCACTTCTTGATGCGAATGGAAACTTTATTAGCTATATGTATTAAAGTTCCTGCAGTCTCGCAGAAATTCTGGTTTATTGTAGGTAGAAACCATTTTAGGACTGCATTTAATATGTAAGAATACCAAGTGAAAATTTAATAAAATGGGAATAGGAGTTGGTAAGATAATTTTACACAGTTATAAAAAGATTTGTCTTACTAACTCTTCTGATATTTTAATCAACTATTAATAAATTAAACCACTTAATTACATAATCACTATAAAATAAATTTAGTATCTTGATTTTTTAAAAGATGTTAAATAAAAAGTAAAATTATTTTACCTTGACAAAAAAGGCTCACTCTACATTTTATTTATCATTATCAAAGTTGCAATACAGCCAATTACTGTTCGCAAAGTCAATTTTTTATCTTATATTCACTATGATAAAAATAAAAAAATGTACAGCTAAAATAAAACTCTTAACAATACGTACACTGCAATTTTTTTTACGACTAATTTCATCCCACTGCTCATTTCCTTTAAAAGTTTGCGTCAACCATAACACAATACGGAGAATTTCGCTTCATCGAGCAAGAATTAATAAACTCTATTTTTTGCAGCGTCCGCGAGCTTTGAACATTGTTTGAAAGATGGATCCCAAGAATGGGTATCGCATACTTCTGTGAAAAATGTTTTGCATGGGGCTAGGATTTATTAAAATCTACTTGCGCGCGCATGTGCATGTTGCGTATGAAAGGATTTCCGCGAATGTGCCCCGACGCTGAATTTTTTAATTGTTTTTATTTTCTTTTAAAGGCTTGTGAAAAATATGATATTTTACTCCACGTAGTTTTATTCTTCAAACCAGGCTTACTTTTTTTATAAATAAATATATATTTTTTCTAGTAGCACTTGCGTAGTCTGAATTCTCGTGCCGCTTTATTAGCGAAAATGCTTTTTTTAATTTTGCAGAGTAATAGCCGTGGAATTTTATGAAATGAACAGTGTAATATTAAGAGCAGAATTCTTAAAACAAATATTTCATCAAACACAGTATATTGCGGATGAAAACGTTACATAGGTAATAAAATTGTGCTTTTAATATTAAGCTTTAATACAAACAATCAATATAAACACGATCCGGAAAGATTTTCCAAATAACATCTCGAGCGTTAAAATATGCTTTGCCTCGCCGATATCGGATAAAACTACTTAGAGTATCCACCCCTTGATCTCGTCAAGCTATACTGAATATTTAAAGCTAGAGAAAAATCTCTCCAACATCTTTTAAAGATGAAATATTCAATGGGACGTCTTCAAATAACTAATATTATATAAATATCAATGTTAAGTCTCTCTGAAGAGGCAAGCGTTGTTAAAACGCTAAAAACTATATACATATTTAAAGCTTAAAGAATCCCTTTTTAACTTGCTACAATGTCAACATTTTCTTGCTTTCATAAAACAGAGTTCTTTTCAGATATTTTAACAGATGTATGGATAATTTATCTCTTTTTTTATTAGTTCTTGATACTTTAAAGAGACATTGAAATGAAAATATTATCATCAATGTTCATGCGATACACGGTTATAGAAGCAACTTTTGAAGAAGATATACAATTGAAAAATTTCAGAAGATCCACAAAACGTCATTCTCTTAAAATTAATACTAAAGCAAGTTTTCGCTTCGCCTAACTTTTAACAAAATTTGTAATGTTACTGAAATGTTGTCTGATTGTCACCAAAAGTATCACTGCAATATTACTGCTATATATCACAGGAATATTTAATATTGCTTGTAGTACTCATACGATATTGCTGCAATATTGAGTGCTATGTGCTTATATTATCAATTAATTTTTAACAGTGTACCGTCTCCCCTAAAAGATCCTTATTCCACGAAAAGAAAATATTGACAACGCAGTTTAAAACGCAAAAGCCTCGTTTCATTTTTCGAAGTTCCCTCCGCCTCTCCACTTCCAACTTAACCTCGCCCCCTCGCAAAAATCCAAGCATCCCATCCCTGCCCCTAATTCGCCCCTTTAACGCGACATCCCGACGCCTCGCGCAATTTTATTTCCCGCAGCGTCCCTACACTACACTGCACTACACCCCCGCGCAGCCTAGAGGCGTCGACGCGACGAGCGCCATCGTTCAAATTAAATTTACGCCTTCCACTCTGCACGCGTACCATCTCTCCCGCTTTGCAAAAAAGAGAGAAAGAAAAAAAAAAGAGGAGGCGCGGGGGCCTCCTTTTTAATTTAGCTCGCGAGAGATTCGAAAAAAAAATCCGCGCGTCCTCGCGCGGAGAGAGAGAGAGCCTTTTCAGGAAAATCCTCGAGGTATATAGGTAAGGCGCCGCGGCGCGCGGTAATTCGAGGGGCGCCTGGCGAGCTGCCAGTGCACTCTCTATCTCTCTTTCTCTCTTGGTGGCGGCGTTACTTCTTTTCGACGTTTCACCTGCGCCGCCGCGCTCTGCTTCTTATAGCGCGTGGAAGGTCTCGCTCTCTCGGCTTTTGAAGCGTCGCGCCGCGCGAAGAAAAAGTGAGAGAAATAGTTTCTCCGGGGGTTGCTTTCTTACGTTCCTTTTCTAGGTTCTTACGAGGTGAGGTATATATGGGAGAGTGAGAGAGTGAGAGAGAGAGAGAGTTTTTTTGAATGAATGCGAACGTGTTATAATGCGGGTCTTAATTAAGGATAGGAGCAGTCTTGGGGGGGAGTATTATGGAAGTAGTAATTAGACGTAAAGTGTGTGGAGCGTTTTTGAAAACGTGTGGTGTAGGTAGTGCGTATTAAAGTAATTGCTAAAGTATTCATTAGAATGTAGTAGAAGCATATTTGGCATATTTATTAATGTGAAACATTATATTTCGTTTTATAAATAAATTTTAATCATGGTTTAATTAATCTTTTTGCATTTAACTTGAAATTGAACATTTATTTTGGACAATATAGTGTAATAATTTCTTAAACATCAACGAAATTATGAGGGGTTATGGTGTCAGACAGCCTAATTCTTAGAACATTTTTGTCACAAAATTAAAATTCCGAATAATACATTGTAACAAAATGTATAAAAATAACACTGCCGAATGATTTATGTGGGTTCCCGGCAGAACGACGTAAATAAAATTTTATTGAAAATTGTGTTTTCGGCGTTTTTGGTATATAGTATACTTTCAGATAAAAAAATGCATAAAAATCAGGAAAGTGCAAAAATAAGAGACTATATGGCAAATCCACAAAACTTTTAATTATGGGTATATGAATTCTTTT
This sequence comes from Gastracanthus pulcherrimus, assembly GCA_949152435.1. Lineage (NCBI taxonomy): Eukaryota > Metazoa > Arthropoda > Insecta > Hymenoptera > Pteromalidae > Gastracanthus > Gastracanthus pulcherrimus. Next base: position 25,119,900 of record OX424574.1, on the reverse strand, counting down.
TTTTTTGCAAACACAGCCTTCTCCTTTTCAATTCATATTATGATGACCTCTAAAAAAAATAATTCATACTCGTAATTCATTTTTTCCTACCTAATATTTATATATTTTTATCTCGACAACTATACGTTAAATCAGAAAATTATTAATAGATCTTTTTTACTTTAAATTACGTATAGAATATGTCAAAATTTTCTCAGCTCATTTTCTAATCTCAAATTTTCAAGTTCACCTTTTCAAATATTATGAAATTAAAGAAAATCTTAACTTAATAAAGTCTTAAATATGCAACTCATAAACGCTATTATTATTTTATATAAATATATGTGTAGATAATGCGATTACAATTGTATCCAGACCAAATTAGGTGGAATTTTAGTTATGCTATAGTAAAAACTGTACTTTACGAACGAATTTACGTCAGTAATGTTTCTGCATAGTGCTGCATACTGCATGGATCCAGTATGGATATTTTTTAGGTCACATTAATGGGACATCTCTCAAAATATTCATTTGTTTGTGTACAGCGTATTTCAAGTGTAAATATGCGTGAAAAAGCACAGCGTATTGGTTATATAAACAATTTTACGTAAATTAGAAAATTTTCAGAACCCACTCGCAGAATTCAAAGTGTCAAAACTTCTTTTTAAAAGGTGGCACACACATGATCCCATGGGCATAGTTTGAAATAGATCTTAACTGACTGAAACACTTGGAATCAGAATGATAACTAAGACGGAGCTTACAAAATGTTATTAAGAGTGAAAAAATATTGCGGATAACAAGAATTTCTTTTAATTTTTCTATCTTTGACAATTTAAAGCAACTTCAAACCTTATCTATTATGTTTATATTGTACAAATATATTGCTAATGATGTGCACAAATAGCATAAAAACATTAAAGTTCTATTGATAATTTTAAAAGAATGTTATCAGTTAACGCCAAAAGTTAAAACTTTCGCGGATTTGCCCATATATCTACTATTTATGACATTTTTAACATTAGTTTAAATGGAGAATAAAAACTTTAAATCTTAATATCTCAAAAGTATGAAAAGTGAACTTATGTTGTTATACCTTTAACCCACATATTTGTATAACACATAATAAAAAATAAAATAAAACTAAACGCCTAAAGAAAAGCTTTAATAGAGTTATACTAAAAGATATATATAACTTTACTAATAAAAAGATTGACAGAAGATCTACAGAAGGTCAAAGATTAATACTTTATCTATATCAGTATCAACGCAAATATCGGAATACAGAATGTCAAAGATCAGAATATATAAAAATTAAAAATATCGACAACTGACCAGATTAATTTTATTTTTAATTTATATTTTTTTTATCAATCTTATTATTTGATATTATTTTACCATCAATTATTTATTATTTCTCTTAAAATTACATAAATACTCGGCATTATTATTTTCAACTATTATTTTATCCTCATATTATCTTTGAAATAGAAAATACATTTTGAGAAACTGACTTTCCGGGTGTTTCGGTGGCGGAGATCGGGCTTGCAACCCGCTGTTTGAATAAGAGCAGTTATTCAGATATATTTTCTGCAATGCAACTATTGTTTTGGATGTTATAATGTTGTATTTTAAAAGTACTGTATTCTGTATTATTATTTCTAAAGAAAAATATTTCTCATTTTGTTGGAATCTGAAATTCTCTCTGACTGCTCTTTTGCATTATTTTATCACTATAGCGTTACTCATTGCACTAAAAAATCTCAATTGAAACAAGAAGCAAGCAAGAAGAGATTATCAAACAAATTGTAAAGAAATATATATATATTTAAAAATAATGTTAACTTAAGCTAGTGGATGAGATACCTATAAAAATGAAAGGATAAATCCAGCTTTGAAAATTCTCATTATCAAAGGTTCAGAAAAATCTTCCTAGGGACAAGTATTCTGTCAGAATTCTCTGATAGACATTTTATTAGAAAATGAAAACTCCAAATCATAATGCATAATAAATACATACTGATTAATAATGTAGAATACTAACAACAGTGCCTAAAGAATAGTAAAGAAGTGAATAAGTTTACATAAGTAAAATTACAAAGACAAATACAGAAACTAAAAGTTAAAACTTCCGACACTTGACTAGAATACACTCATTTTTCGATTGTATTCTTTTTTAATAATTGTAATACTTTCCAGTATTTTCATTTCTATTTGATACTTTTTGTAAGATACCACAAATACTCAAAAATGTAATTTTCGACTACTTATATAGTTTTCATTCGAATATAAAATAAATCTTCCATTTTTAAACAACAACACTATTGCTTCGTATATCATAATGTTGTTTCTGAAACATATTACATTCTGCATTATCTCTACTGAAAAAAGTCCATCCGACACAATACCTCCCCCTCATCCACCTTCAATCCTCCACCGCTCAAAAGAACCCACGACACGATTCAACCCAACGCTCGGTCCCACTGTCAACCGGATTATTTATTCTCTCTCCACCTCGCCCACCCAACGCAGCATTTCATTCTCACGTCGTCACACCGTATACACGCATGCCCACCCAAATCCGCGCGACACCTCTCACTCCTTCCTGCGCAACTCTTAATCTCGCCAGCGCGTCTCTCTCCTTGTCGAACATTACGATTCCCCCTCGTTCTCTCTCCTCCTCTACCAACCCCCTTTGCCGACTCTACTCGACTGCTTCTGCACCGCACCCTCCGCTGCTTCTGCTGAAGGGCCGCGCGCGAGCACGTGAAAAAGATTCGTCGCCCTTTTAGCCGCTGCACGCCCCCCCCCCCCCTCTCCAACGGGAAGAAGAAGAAGAAGAGGAAGCCGGGCCAACTTTTTCATTCGCGCCGGCGCGGAAAGAAATAAGAAGGCGGAAAAGAGGCGAAACAAAAAGAGAAGAAGGGAGGAGGGTGACCTTTGCCGCGAATGAGTTTTCTTTGCCGTGGCAAGGTGGCGACGTTTCTCGGACGCTTTGGCGTTGGGAGTCGCTCGATGCTGCATTTTTCGTGTATTAGCCGGGTTCGCTGGTTTTTGTGTTCTGCGAGAGGAGAAGGTTTTGCTGGGGTAAGCGGAATTCGGTTGTGCGTTTAGGGACGATCGGAAATACAGTGCTTAGTTAGCACAGCGATACTAATATTTACTGTGACTTTTGCTCGAGCTTATCGATTTTTCTGCTATGCGGATACCGTATAGTGAGGACAATTTATCAATCATAAAGTTTTTAGTTTGACAAGATGATAGCCTTGATTCTAACTTTCGGTTACTTTAATCGAAAGCAATGATAAAAGTAGTTTTAACACGAGAAATCTTGCTACGTATACTTCATCCGGGCAGGATTTTATGATATTTATTCATCTTTTAATTCTCGTGAAATTTCCATTTATATCGATGAATTTTTTACACAGTAAAGTATGTAAACAAACTCCAGGCCGCTGCTAGTGTGTGTATTGCTTTAACAGCAATATAATAAGAGGTATGTTTACTAAATGAAGTTTTGCTTAAAACCATAAATATTGCTCCAGCAACAACTTGTATCGACGAAACTCTTTACTTAGTATATATTATTCATGTGGGATGCAATAAAGGTAGTTGCTATATCCTGAAATAGGCTTCAAAAGTTGAATTTCGTTTTCAATTGAGTGTCAACTAGCATTAGGGTAATTGCGTTAGTAAATAACCTGGTATCAAGGAATGACCACAATACTCAATAAAGTATAAGAATCAGCAAATGATGCGATTAAGTAATGCAGAGAAAATGTGCAGTACTTCTATAAACATATACACAAATTTGGGTATATGAATTATATATTGGTATATAGTACTTCTATAAGCATACAAATAAAGCTTTCATATTGATTAGATGATTTAAAAATTTATTTTTAACAAATAAAAATATCCCGTGACTTGGTTGTTCATTGGCCTCTATGTAGGTAACAAAGAAAGCTAAAACTGTTATTAATCAACGTGAAAATCTCTGTAAAGTGAACTTTATAGCTAACTTTTAAATAAACTGTACTACAACGTAGATCGATATACTCACAACATAAAAGCACTACTATAATATAGCTGAATTTAAAAAATGGGACATTAAATATTTTATATTTTTCTTAAAATATCGTCGTAATAACGTTTTCTGACACATATTCGTTTACGAAGAAAAAATTTTGACGGACTTCATCGTGAAATGAATAAATCAAATCTGTTCATTTTTTTCTTCAATGTTGGCCTGAACTAGAGAAAGCCGTAAAAAATAAACATATTGAATAAATTGCCGATTGCAAAAAGTAAAAGAAAAAAAAAATTTCATGATATTTTATTTCCGTTTTGTTATAACAAACTTGGCTTTAAATAATATGCTTTTGTCAATATAACTAGGGGTTTATAGGCTCAATAATAGTCCTTCATGTACTCAATAGTAGCGCCAAATTTTCTACGAAAAGTGGTAGTCCGACTTAATAAAATTCTCTTTCAAAGATATTGTTACTGTACTATACAAGGTCTGGGATTAAAATAAAGAGAGAATAATTCATATTAATTTTCTTTTAATCGAAAAGGCAAATTGATAATTACGAGCTTGAGACCTTCCCAGTACAATACAGTCGCGCGTCTGCGCCGATCCCTTTTAAAGACTCGCCCTTCTCTCGCGCTAAATTTCGAAGAAATTTCTGCGATAGCCCTCGCGCATGCATCCCTTCAAGCTCGCGCCTTTGTCTCGCAAAGCCTCTTACGGCCCGGTAACAATACGACTTCTTTTTGTCATTTTTGGATTTTTTCAATCCCTGCCCATTGCGTCTTCTGAAAACCCTCGGGTTTTCCGCGTACAAACTGACGCTCTCGAGAGCACGCGTTCGACAACTAAGTTTCTTCCTCGCGACACGGAATTTCCCGATCACGTATATTTTCGTATACGCGGAAGCTAACTCGGGATTTCCCGTCTCAGTGCGGATCAGACGTGTTAGGACGGGAGATTGGAGTTCGTATTTTACGTTTTTTTTTCATCTTTTTAATCTTGATAATAGATAATATTTTATTGCTATCGATATAGCTGGCAGCTCTTTACATTGAAATTTTAGATTTTTTTACTTTCTATTTATTTATATCGACGCACAGCACTAAATTATGACAAAATTAGACTGATATAACAAATTAACTGAATAATTATTAGTTAGAATTGTAAAAATAATTTCCTCGTTCATACACGTGCCACTATGTGGGCTCCCGGAGTTATCAAGGTTCAAAGATTTTTTATTTTCCATTTAAACTAATGTTAACAATTCATAGATAGTAGATTTGGTCACTTATTTTCACACTTTCTTTATTTCTTGCATTTTTATCTGAAAATATACTATGTATATATACCAAAATAAGTTTAAACTTAATTTTCAAAACCATGAACTTAAGTCGTTTCTCCGGGAACCCACAGATCTATATACTCATGGCGAATTTAAATTCGCTGAACTTGCGAGCGGCGAGTTTATGTGCTTGTTCGGGGACTTGTTTATGTCGTACAGTGAGTATCGTCGGCGTTTTCGGTCGTCTCGTAAATTCGCTTGTTAATAGCCTTTACCTTTTCTATCGTTACATTATTTTGAATCTTTCTTCCATTCTAATTCATAATCATCTCAAATAACAATCGAATTCGAAACAGTAAATTTACTTTTATATTCTTCCAATAAAGCCTCTCCACAAAAAATTGAGAACTTCTTCGTTCACGTAACATTCCTGATTGCATAGGCCAACAGTTATAAATGTGTTAAATTTTATTGATTTTCTTTAAAAAATGTATCAAGAAGTGCTTAAAAACGTATTGATTCAATAGTAATTCCACTGAAAAAAAAATTTGTTAAATCTAAGTAAACGTTTCCTTGAATCGTACTAAGAAAAGATTTACTTAAATAAAGTAAATATTTCTTAAATTTAGTAAATATTTATTGAATTGATGAATACCAGTCTAAACATAATTAAATATTTACTATTATCAAATAAATCTTTTCTTAGTACGATTCAAGGAAAGGTTTACTTAGATTTAACAAATTTGTTTTTCAGTGTCCCCCTAAAAGTATGAAATTCGGGAGAAACGTCATTCAGACGCGCTACGGACTTCTCACGGGCGCGAAAACCCACCGAGCGACGCGCATTGTGCTGTTATACGTATCGCTGTCTCCGCTTTCGAATGAATCTCGAAATGGCGCCAACGCTCACCTCCCCCGTTCCTTCTCCTTATTTCAAGCTGCGCGCCCATACGGCGCTGGTGGTTTGTCTTTGAGGGCCATCGTCGCGGAAGGGCATTATATTTACGATGTTTGCGCCGCCACCGCCGTCGCCCTTTTTTGCGCGCGGACTGCTTTCTTTACCGCTCGAGGAAGAATCTGAATGCGCGCGCGCGCGCGCGAAGTCTCTTTTTTCTCACTCGGGACGGGAGGGAGAATAAATTTTTGCCCGCGCCGTGTTTCTCGCGGATAACAAGTCGCTTCTTGAGGGGAGGCGCGCGCGGTCACCGGTTTTGTTTTACGGCGGAGTGAGGACAAATGGGGGTTTCTCTCTGCCTCTCTCTTTCTCTCCGGGAGCTTTTGTGTGCGGGTGTATTTACTTCGCGAAGAGAGTCGCGTTTGAAAGGAGCGGTGGAAGTATTAAGTTGCGTTGCGAGGAGTAGAGACTGGGGGGATGATCATTAGCAATTTGAGTAATTAAAGTAAACGAGTTTATGAAAATTAATTATGTTAGATGCAGAGATGGAAAAAATTGTTGAGTGGAATGAGCATACTGTTGCGAGGAGTAATTTTATTCTTTTGAAATATTTTACATTTATCATTTTTATTTGTATATAATGTGAATAATAAAAATGGTTCGTAAAGAATCGTCGGTAATAATTGTTGGTATACACATTTTACGCTTTAAAATAAGATTCGTTTATTTTGTACAAAAAGACTGTTTGAATAAAAGCATACAATTTTTTTAAAAATCTGCTTTATTTCAAATAATTTCGAAATATATATGCAGTGTAAATATTCAAATAATCCAAATAGAAGCTTGGAATGTATCTTGCATTGTACAGTCTACTTTTGTATATTAAAAACAAACAAATTTTTGTAAAATCTGCTTCATTTCAATTAATTTCGTAATATATACGCAGTGTAAATATGCAAATAACCCAAATAGAAGCTTGAAATGTATATTGTATTTTACAGTCTACTTTTTTGTATAATAAAAAGAAACAAATTATTTAAAAATCTTCTTTATTTCAAATAAATTCGAATTATATGCTGCAAGTATAAATGTATAAATTTTCCAAATAAAATACCGAGAAAAATAGAAAGTATACGAACAAAATGTTATTAATATTGAAGTAACAAATTGAAAATTAAAAGTCAATGTTGAAAATTCTAAACAGTGAAATATACTCAAAAATATTTCTTAATTAAATTATTAAATTACATACAATAATAAACAAGTAGTGGCTGAACAAAATCGGATAATCCCACTCTAAATACGTTATTTCACTAAAAATAGAAAAAGATTACAGTTTTTCCTTATACTCTCTTACAATTAAAAGTAATGAAATTATCAGGTTTTGTTCGCCCACTATTCAAACAGTTGTTTCTATCAAAACTTTCTCCTACTACAACAAAATATTAAATGTTACTCAGAAGTACTTACAAATAAACAGCATTTTAAACGCGTATTCACTAACTACCGCCAATCGGTTCTATCTGACTTCGTGCATCTAGTTCATCCCACATAAATCTCTATCTTATATCAATCAGCCTACAACAATCCCATTCCCCACAAAACCCCCGCCGCATCTCAAAACCACATAACTTTCTCCCACTACACACCCGCCTCTCAAATATTAAACGCCCCATATACCCGCCGTGATTCATCCGACCACAACTGCTCGCAATCCAAACCCCCTGCACACCATTTCCCACGGAAGCAACTCAAGAAGGAAGCGCCTTCCATCACTCTCCAACGCACACGGACAAATCACCATCACGGGTCCACGCTCGCGCTACAAGTCATCCCTCCTACCTCGAAAAAAAAGCAAAAACCACGCGGAAAATCTCGCAAAATCGATCGGAGCGCGCGGAGAAAAAGGCCAAAGCCAGATGAGCCGTAAAAACGGAGTAGTACCACATCTAGGAGCGATATTCGCGAGCTTATTTTTCACTCGCTCTGCGAACGGAAGAACAAGAGAGAGAGAAAGGGACAGTGTAGTAACGACCATCGCGGTCAGAGCGTAGCGAAATCGAGGGAGGGTGTGGTATATACACGGTGTGCAGTCCGCTGCGCGATGAATCCCGCAGAAAATCGTAAAACTCGTTGCGCCGCGGCGTGGTGGGCCGCTGCTGGCACATGGTACGTCTAAAACGAAAAAACGAGCGCCGATCAATAATATCAGCTGATGCGAGAGCGCGCGGGCCGAGCGAGCGTGTGCACTTTCGCGCATTCCTGTAAGTATGTGTAGGGGATATTGCGGTGGTTGTGGGACACTGGTCGTATTGGTTTCTGAGAGAGAAGGTTGCGTAATAATGTGAATTTTGGAATTCGAGGATTTTTTGGTTTATTGGGTAGCGGAGTTGTTGAGGGGGTGCAGTCCCAGGGAATCCGAGATTTTTTGGTGAATTTTGATATACTCGAAATTGCTACTTTTATGATTATATTCGACGTTAAAAATATCTGGTCAAATTCGTTTGAAATTGTTAAAATCTTCCAATGAGGTTAGTAAGAATGAGTATTCGATCCAATGAAATTACAGCATTTCAAAAATATTTAAATTAATTCGACCGGATATTTTTAACGTTGAGTGTACGTGTATGGGTGCATCTGTGTGCATGTATGTGTATGTGGGTGTGTACTTATTTTAAATCCTTTGAATTTGATGAGATGCGAAAATATCTTTTTGATTATACAGATGGAAATTTAAAAATCAATATTATTATATTATAATTGAATTTGCAGATCAGACTAGAAAGAAAAACTTTATGTATAGACGTTTAAGATAATAAGGCATATTCTATGATACATATAAAATTATTCATATTATTTTATTTTTCACTAGGTGTGTATTTTATTTAGAATATGTAATTAATTGTGATGTTTCTTTTTGTTACAGGTGAGTTACTCAATCAATCAATCTGCTAATTCTTCTAAACCTAGTAAGTTCGCGTACTGTTTTATGTTTATTTTCTTTTAAAAAGATTCAATATAGAAATGTTAAAACACATATAAATCAAATACGACCGCTCGTTTATAAATATACATTTTTATGTTTCCCTCGTATTTTTAAACTGAATAAATAAATAGAACTGAAGGCTATTGAAAAAAAAATACATTATTTTAATACTATCTAAGAGCAAATATTGGCGCTGCAAAAAATTGAAGGCAATAGCTTAAACACCTTTAGATTATAAATATATATACATATGTTTTCAATGTAGGAGTTTGAATACAAAATAAATTGATCATAATTGTAGTTTATTAGAGGCGAAATGCTTATCTTTTTTAAATTTTAATAATAAATATTTTACGTATTTATAAACTTTTTATACAATATAAATTGCACTTTAGATCTTATTTTTTTCGAGTATCCCGTTCTATTTCGCTATTTCCCCAAAAAAAACTTTATTCTCAAGTCATTTAGATTATCACAACTTCCTATTTAGAAAAAGCATTAGATCCAGCTATTTATACAAAGTGATATCCTTCAGCTATTATAGTTAGTCAATAACTGCAATTCTGTTTCATTCCAAGCGATGCTTCACCTCGAATCCTAGCCAACATAAAACTTAGCGTCCCGTTATACCTCAGTCTCCCCTATACTCTCGTATCTCTCGATAAATCGCGTCCCGCGCGCACGGTTCGCGAGATTTTTTGTTCTTCCGTTTTCGCGGCCACCGCCGTTCGACATGTATATAGAGGATGAAAAAAAAATATAAATATACATCGTGAAGGATGAGGATTTGTCTCTTTCGCGTGCGTCGTATATATTCGAGCTGCGTGGCTGCAGTACGTTTATAATTTCTTTCTAGCCACTAGCGGCACTGCGCAGAGCAGCGGAGGTGCAGAGAAATTTATTTGAAAGTGGAAAATTGAAATTTAGTTGCAGCTGGCCGATAGTCCATTCTTTATCTTTTCGCGTGTGTCTCGGTTTTGTTGCTTTAGATACTTTTTTTTAGGGATGAGTTATTGGGGTTCGTATTGCTTTCAGATAATTTTTAGTGTCTGTATACTTTTGTGATGTTGAGTGTTAATTAAATAACTGATTCCGTATGTTATTAAATAAATTCGAAAAAATATTCATGCTAAATATCGTGCAAAATGGAAAGTTAGGTTACTAATGTTTTCTTTGTATTTTATAAATGTGTGTATGGCATTGAACTTGACTGTCATTTTAATACCGATCACAATGTTTCTTTAATACTTTGAAGAAACTTCCGCGGTATACCATAATCGTTTATCAATTACAAAAAGATATGCGAGCACCCAGGCTATTTCTATTAAACTTTTTTGAATGCGGTTATAGTCGCTATACACTATTGCGGTTGGAAAGTTTTCTTGTTTATAAACCTTTATAGACCGCAAAGAACTTGTAAATAAGTAAACGGCAACATTGCTTTTATTCAAGCGTAAAATATTCAGCAAATTATTTCAATGATATCTGATAGGTGCAATAAATGTACCTACTTCTGATATACGTAAATAAAATGATTATTAAAGAAGTGTACTTATTTTTGTAATGAAATGTAAATGATATAGAACGTTATCGATAAATTCTCAAATATTCCAGTAAAGTGGGTAAAATCTTATTATTGAATTCATTCGTCCATCTGCCTCCGTATTCTACAACAAATGCATTTGATTTTATATGCATATAAAATCATATTCAATAACGCCAATAGAAAAACTTAAGTAATTTAAAAGTTTCTCTTTATTGACTCAACTAAAAGTCTACTTACGATAAGAGTGTACGAGATGTGGGTCATGATTTTTTATTAAACGATTAAGAATCATTTTCTAGTACTTGGGAATAAAGCCTAGCACTGATACTTTGATGGAATAAGCCACATATTGCCCATATGCTTAATGTTAACAAATCGTATATATATACATACACACTGCTAATATTAATGATTTTAGCCACATCTTATCATATAAAGTCTATTCAATCAAACTACAGGTGTTAGGCTTCATTTCTAAGTACTAGTAAATGATTCTTAAATGTTTCATAAGAAATCATGACCCACATCTCGTACTCCCTCCTTGTTAGTTGCAATAACCAAAGGATGAAATTAACTTGAGATTTATTTGGAACAATAATTAGTTTGACAACGTCAACTAACGGAATTTAACATATCTTAGTTTTATTAAAAGACTTTTCAAACATAAATATTGAACATACGAGTATTCAACTTCCCAATTTGATATTGTTTCTTCAGTGCCTATCGTAGCATATACTTTGTTACGTAAATTTTTAGTTGTTTCAAAAATTACCGATTTAATTAATTAGGTAAAATTTGCATAATACTTAAATATACATCATACTTAAATATATCAACCTTCAACCATTTTACTTTTTTCAGTTTGTTATTGTGGTTTTATTAAAAGACAATATATTTAAAATGAATTGTTAACCAAGGCACATACCTTAGAGCATTTCTAGTAGCACATTCAAAGTCGAGCATTTTACCTCAAAGATCTTGGACACTGATGGTTTAAATAATCCCTAATTTAAATAATTATATTAAATAACACGTGAAATACCACGTGATAACATTATGGTACACTATATCATCCGCCAACCGGGCCAACCTACTAAGAATTAAACATTGATAATTATGTCCCTGTCGAAGATTAGTGATAAAAATCCATTGAATTAGCAGTGAATATTCATTAGTATGCATTAAAATCCGTGGCTTATATATGAATCTAGTGTCAGTGATACACATCACCGTAACATTCTCAAAGAGAAAACTGCCATTAAATTAAACCTTGACGATCATTAAAACCTATTCAAAATTTCATTCGAAAATACAGCTAACTTATCCACGTCGCATCTCCCCGCAATACAGCATCCATAACACAATCGAAATACCCTTGCTCTCAACCCCAAAAATTATTACTCCACGTTCGCCACGACTGTATCCATCGCACTCCTCCCCCCACGAAACCCAGTAAACCGAATTCCCCCCCTCAAAAACCCGCTGCCGTTCCACCTCGCAACGAAACTTCGATTAACTTCAACCTATCCCCCTCCTCCCCCTTTGCAATCTCCCATTTTTTCCCGCACGCGCAACGCAACGTTATTCGAACAAAGCGCTCGCGCTCGCGCAACCCCATCGCGTTCGTTCGTCCATCTCTCCGCGCGCTCTATACGTATATGTATATATATATATATATATATATATATATATATATATATATATATATATATATATATATATCTGCCGAGCGCGTCTCGCACGAGAGAACTGCCTGCGCGAAACAAAAGGGCCCGGGCGCAAGAGGGACAGAGGCGAAGGTATAGCAGCTATACGTTTCGCTCAATAAATTAATCCAATCGCCCTCGTCCCTCACACTCTCTCACTCCTCGCAACTGTATCTATCTATCTATCTATATATATATACATCGCAGCTCACGCGATTTTCTGTATTCACACACACACATACGTATAGAAACTATATATATATATATATATATATATATATATATATATATATATATATATATATAGCTATATAGTAGCTATATAGTATAGCTTCGGCTTCGATTCAGTCGGATGGAAATATGTTTCGGGGGACGCGGCTTGGCCCCGAAAAAATATTTCATCGAGCAGCAGCAGCGGCAGCAGTGGACCGATTCATACATACATACATATATGCACCTGCAGCCGCAGCGGTAGCGGCGCGATTCTATTCCCCGATTGTTTTGCGCGGAGGAAGAAGCAGGCGGAGTGCGCGCAGAGTCGCCCTTTGTCGAGCTTTCCCTCGATCAATCGTCGCGCACGCAGAGCCAATTTCGATCGACCGCGCCGCGCCGGCCCGCAGCCGGCTTTCGCGGCTCGTTGTGCAGCGCAGCTTGTTGCAGTCCTGGCTCTTCTTTCCTTTTTTTCCTGTAGTTATATGTATGAGAAAGAGAGAGAGAGTGGATGGATAGGCGCAGAGGAGAGTTTGGAAATATTGAGTGTTCGGTGCAGTGGAGGAATGGGGGTGTGGGGAACGTTTGGGGATTGATTGATTACGATATCGCAAAGGTTGGTTTGGGGCATTAGCGTGTTAAGAAGAAATGCGGGAATTGCGAGATTTGTCCTTTTAGGATTGAAGGGCATGGCTCAGGCAGGGGTTAAATCATTCGTTTAAGTATGTCCTTTAATTGTATACATAGCATAAGAGTAAATATTTATATATATAGTATTTTATGTATGATATCGTTTTACATTGCAAGAAACGTTGTCGAAACGTTTCTCTAATGTGTTTTTAGAAACTTAAAAACATAAGTATGTACGAAAGTTTCCTTGCAGATAATAACAATAGAAGTTTTAATTACTGGTCAGTATACCGTGACACAGCCTTAAATTGTTGAATTTTGTACATAGGTAAAATATGCTTAAAATATTTGATAAAGATCGAGTACAACTTTTTTTCTATATAGATTTAAATTTTAGATCCCAAAATATACTTTGGGACACTTTTACGTCTTTTTCATAAGTTTTCTTTTAGAGGATTTGGGGAAAATTTTACTACTCCTATAAAATTATTGAAAATTGGAGTAAGAAGTTCAAATAAATGATTTAAGCCTTGAATTAACAAAGTGCTTCGGTCGGAAACCAAATTCCATCTTTTTTAAATTTACTTCCCAAAAAGTTAAAAGTTCCGCAGTATTACTCATACTTCATTGCTGTTTTAAGAAATTTTTCATATTCCCGTATCATCTAATCGACACCTGAAACGACTCGCAAAAAAGTTTCTCAGTTATCAAGAAAAGCTTTTCACCTCCACCGCAACGCCAATTTTCCAAATGGACCGGTTGACACGAAACTTCTCGCTACGTATATTATACCGCCTCTCCATCCGTATATACACACAACACGTGTGCACGGAAAATAGTGATTCGTGGCTGCGGGCAATAAGATTAACAAGGGTCAGTCAGCGTCTATTGACCCGCAAGCGCGAGATTTCCTACCCGCACTCGCCACCGCATTGCCAGAGCCGTACAATGCCGTGTAATTGATATTAAATTGTTATATTCGCGCGCGCGATGGTTTTTTCTTTCTTTTTCTTTCGCCCTCGTCTCGAGAGGCGAATCACTTGCGGGTTGATTTATTTAACGAGCGAGTTGATAAGGTTGCGCGGCGTTTCGCCGGCTCTGTTCTTTTACGCGTTATACTCGGGGGGCTTATAGTGTGCTTCGTGCGAAATTATCATTGATAATGGCGCTGTCGTTATAAGACGTTCGAGCAATTTGCGTGACGTTGAGTTTGCGGTAGCCGAGGTGGATAAGGTTTGTGTGTCAAATTTAATTATGTGAAAATGCTTTTCGTTAATTGCGCGCGTGTGTGTAAGCTTGCTTCTATGAATTAGCTGCGGTTGCGTGTAGAATTTAAAAAGTGTACGAATTTCGACAAGATGGTTTATGAAGAATTGACTAATTCGAGCTGAAATGCAATTTACGTTTTTTTCTTTTATTATTTCGCAAAACATGTACATGGCATTTCATAAAATCAATTCGGTTATATTCTTATATGAAATATCTACTATTTTATACATAAAGAATCTATAGTGTGTAAATTTTATATTTTTAGAGAAATAATTCATTGGTCATTACAAAATATCATTGATGTTGAAACTAAGAAATTTCAAACTAAAATAGAATAAATAGTTTAAGAGTATTGTAGTTTTGGCTCCAAAGCGTTAGCTGAGCTCATCAGTAGCATGAACAGGCGGTTTTACATAGACCTATTGTAATAAATTTGTTGGTGATGTATTTATTTATTGGAATATTACTGAAATATTTACTACACTATTATGTTTTTGTTTGCTTGGAAGAAAAAAGACGTAGTTCCTACCTATCAATAATGAAATGAATTGAAATACATTTATACCTTGTATATATTAACTTGATCTATTTTAACTGCACTTTCATTTGTCTTAATTTTTTCGTCAGCTTTTCCGTCACCTATTTTAATAAGGCTTCGATAAAAACTATCTGTCTAGATTATAAATGGGTTCTTTGATTGTTTTGTATGCATTAGAAGTTTTTGTTTTTAATTTAAACAATAAATAACTAAAAACGGAATAAATTAAAATAGGTGACGTATTACTGTATTAAAAGAGGCAATAATAAGTGTAAGATTTCTTACTTTTAATTTTAATGACTAGTTCTTGGTAAATAATAAATACTTTTCTCAGACTTATATGTATTATTGTTTTTGATCTCTTCCAAATAAAGTAAGTCGTCTTTATAATAAGTATCATAGACTGATCAGTTCTTGGTTCTAAAAGTTCTCCATTTATTATCTTCTCTCCGCATTTAAGATTAACGTTCTTTTTGCAAAGAATGCACGGTCACAAAACAAAAATGAAGATCTGGTTAAAGCTACCAAACTTCATAATTAAAAGAAACCACGAATTCCCCGCTTTAACGATAACAATCTCCAAGCCGGCAATAGTCAAACTACCATTTTGGTTTAGTACCGCACAAAACACCGGGAGAGCAGTACCCCGTAGACGGCTTAACGATCGTGAGCAAACAGCGGCAGCCGCGCTGGCAGAAACTCCGAGCCGACGTTGGCACAACTGGACGACAAATAGTGTGCGAGAGCGTCGACCGTCTTGGGAGAAGTGCACGTCACGGTGGGCTTGTTTTGTTTATCGTTTAAAACGATAAGTCGTTGTTTGCCCCCAAACTGATCGTCCTACACCGTGTACATAGAAATATACTTAGCTGCTGCATTAGCTACTTCGTCATCGTCTACGTCGGGCCATTTTGCCAAGCTTCTTGTTTGCTTGTAGTGGTTCGGGGAATCCGTCCATCACCTCTGGTTCTCCCCTTGCACTGGCTGACCAGCGAAGTAAATAGGCAGGCTTTATATACCTGGTGGAAATTAAACGGGTTTTCTGGTCAGTTTAGGAGAGTTTTCGTTTCGTCAGTTACGTCTTCCTGGTATATATATATATATATATATATATATATATATATATATATATATATATATATATATATATATATATATATATATATATATATATATATATATATATGTATTACACAGTAAAATAGATTTCTTATTTTTGGTGCATCTTAGAATTTTTTGTGTATAGAATGAATAACGAAAATGTCAATTTTACTTAAAATATGAAATCTGTACTAAATATAAGAACTTCTTACTTTAAGAAATGTTTCTATTGAAAATAAGAGGGAAATAAAGAAAGCAATTCATTATTATACAAGATTACTCCTATAGCTTCTCGATAAAATCAGCTGTTCTTACTATAAATCATACATATGTACCTACAGATTTTAAGTATGCTGATTTCAATTTCGATATCTAGAGAATATCAGTATTCATCTTTCAAATTCGAAATGGCGGATACAATTTTGAGATTTTACAATTTTCGTCTGAAATATTGGATCACCCACATTGGATATGCCAATTTTAATTTCAAAAATCTATCTTCAGGTTTAAAATCAGCCGCCCTTAAAATCCGTAAGAACATCTTCATAATATTATGCCAGCTAATTAGTATAATGGAGAACACAAAGAGTTGAAATGTTACTTTGCTACTCGCTTACAAATTAATTTACGTCTGAAAAACAAATGAAGTCAACCTCTCTCAGAGAGAATATTTAGTCTAAGCAAGTCAATAGTCACATAGCAAATATTGAAGTTTTCACTAAAAATACTGACAATGAGTGAAATACACTTATAGCGAAACATTCATTGTTCATTGTATGACTATTGTTTTATGTTCCATTTGTTTTTTGTCCATAGTAAAACTGGATTATAAATTTTTAAGCATGAAGTGGTTACAATACTTTAAACAAAAATGTTTAGAAACAGTCTAGGAAAACGGTTTTATTTCTACCAGGTATATATAGGCTACTTGATTGCTTCGCTGTTAAGTTGGGGCCGAGGACTCGAAGTAATGGACAGATCCCTAAACCGCAACAAGAAGCGAAATTGTTGACGCGGATGATGACGAAGTAGCTAAGGCAACAACTAAGTAACAAAGTAAACAAGTAGTAAATAATAGAGTGCTTGTTAATAAAAGATATATTGTTAATTAAAACAATACTAATATTCAATGAGAAAGCATATTTGTTTAACAAAATTATTTACCTTCTAACATATGAAATTCAGCACTATCAGCAATATCAGTACTAACTATTACAAAATAAACAATTAGTTTATAACGAAAAGTCTAGTATTGAACGTCTATCATCTTCTGTTTATTTAACGTAAGACTTTTTGGCGTTCAAAAATTGCAGAAAATAGCATTTTTAATCAATCTGGTCAAAAACTACTTAAAAACCTACTTGAACAGTTTTGACAATGGAATAAGATATATATAACATTACGATATTTATGATGAGAAATAAATTATTTATTGTTAATGATTCAGGTATTTATAATTTACTACTCATAGCATTTATAGTTATAACTAGATAATGTCACTATAAAGCACTAAAACTTAACTGTTAAGTATTATGAACTTTAAAGCCTCTTGTCACCTTTCACCGTATTTAAAGTCATAGCATCTTTATATTTAAGAATTAGTATTGATTAATGATAAGAATATATCATTATACATTTATGTACAACAAAATATATAAATTAAGCCATGGGAATAGTTTAATGAATCTATATATTCGTTAGTCTTTAATACAATTCACAATAAAAGTTTGATGATTTTTTATTTTGACATGTATCTCAATACTAGTACGTGCCTAGCCATTAGTACGTTTCCTTTACTAAATCGCCATTTCAGTCATTAAAATTAAAATCAACGCAACTAAAAGCCTTAAAAACACAAAAACCAACATTACTCCTCGTAATCGTCCGCTGCTCGCCAACTTATCATCAACCCCGACCAACTCGCAGCCAACTTAATTCAAACCCCGATCGCTTCGAACGCACGAAATAACTAGAATCCTGCTCATCCAAGCTCACCGCACTCGCCTCGTTCTTTTTCCCCCCTCATCCTCGTCCACGCCAACTTTTGCGCCTCCACTCTTCCACGCTCATTTACATCTCGGCCATAAGTAAACGCGCGCACTCGCGACCTCTCGACCATCTGGACAGGTATAGCAGCAGCGGCAGCGGTGAACTCGAGAAACCGTAACCGTATAACTCTCTCTCATCTCCACCTACTCTCTTCTTTTTTTCTTCATCTTCCTCCACGTCAGCTAGAATCTCGACTGGTGCTGCGGGCAACTTTGGCGCGCGGGCTCAGCGACGCGAAAGCCTTTTTTCCCCGGCCGCGCGCGGCCAGGATGGTTTTCTTAAGGAGCGGCTCATCTTTGGATTCAAAGCTCAACTTTCGAGGCATTTTGCCGCACTTAATTAGAATGTTGCGTGTATATATGCGCGCGGTGGTGCTGGTGCTGGTGAGTGGAGAGGGACGCGAATAATTAAAAGACCGGGAGTGAAGCGCAGGTAAATTGCGTTTCGTGCAATTAAACTAGTGGTAAACTTCGTTTAAATGAGTTCCTTTTGCTTTTGAGGATTTGTCTGCGCTAGCCGGCTAGGTCTTTTTGCCTTTCAATTTTTTCGCTTATGTTGACGAGCACCGCGACGATATAATTAAAAATACGTCGAGGAGCACTGGTGAGAGGAAATTGGAAAAGTGAATTTAATTAATCTGCTAGTGATTGTGATATCTGCGTGTGTATTTGTGTGTTTCGCGTAATGTCCATCGGTTTATTAAGAAATTGCTTGGAAAAACGATGGCGAACGCATGTTTAATTTATTTTTAATAGTCTTTCTTCATTTAAATTAACTTCGCTTGATTAACATTCATTTCCATTCTCATAGCATATTTTAATTTCCTTGTAATCCCGTGTAAAGAAAATAAGTCTGGCAAAAGTCTGACTCGGAAACATTTGGCAAAAAATACAAAATAAAGCATAGCGTTCCGTAAAGTCTGCAGTAATTAAAATTTTTATTTCTTCTTTTACAAATATGTAAGTTTCATAGAAGATTGCTAATTACTTGTATGTACAGATAATGTTTCGTGACATAATTCGACAAAAGTCTGGCATATGGTCTGGCGTATAGTCTGTGATTGTCTCCGTAGCCAGACTTTTGCAAGATTTTCTGAGCCAGACTTTTGCCAGATTTCTACCAGACATTCTTCTACACGGTCTATGATAAGCACATGCATAAAATATAAATACATACGAATGGACCATTAAAATAAAATTTATGTAAAATGGGATTACTGAATGTAGGTCAACATTTTACAAATTTACTCTAGAATATGCAAACAATATTAGTTTCAACACTATCGTATTGGTCAAGTTTATTATTACTACTTTAGTATCAAATATTTTTTTATTGAAAATTGAAAGAATATGCTGAAATGTGAATCACTCAACAGTACACGAAAGTATTCATGATTGATTTCCTTATTAAGTTCCAAATCACAATTTGTACTAATTCATATACTTTCCACATATTTGACAATGTTTCGATTTTTCGGTTAAAAATTCGTGTACTACAATTTTATTGCGATTTTTAAAAATCTTTATTGAAAACATTACTACTGATTAGCAATTTTATTTACGCAGTATACAAAATACTTTTGACCCTCATGTGAACACTAACTCGACTTCAATCACCATATCTTATACGTTATTTTTAACCAAATAGTGTGTGTTTAAAAGATGTCGAGTTTCAATTTCAGAGAGGTATATTCGAAGTAAAAAATAGAAATTTAACTCTCGCACGCATGTGTAATAATTTCATAAATTATGAGTAACGACGAAAAACCACATACTTATCTCAATATCATAATCCAGGTTTCCATGATTTACGATTTCATCTAGAGCTATTAAGAGACAAATAAATAGCCCACTAGATATAAAGAAAGTGATTCGTAAAACTGAGAAAAAATTCTGCCTTCTTAAATACTTTTTATCGTTAAAAGCAATAAAGCAAATGAAAAGAAAAGTAAAAATGAAAGCAAACGACGGGAATAATAATACTAATATAAAGAAAAACACTCAAACACATCGGTATCACTTTCTTCTACCAACTCTCCACAAAACCATCTCTAATTAAATACCCAAGCTCGTCTCCCACTCGTAAGAAACCTTTAAAAGAAACCCCCGTCCAATCAATTACAAACAAACTTCAGCACTTTCACACTCCAACTAAAAAAAGAAACACCTTGCCTCGCTAATCGCTCGGTCGATCGGTTCGGTCTCCCGATGACGCGCGAGAAAAACTCATCTCTAAAATCGCGCGGATGGCCGGAGCCTTATTACCTGCAGCCGCGGTAACGTCGTCATTTAGAGACCGCAATCTTCCGCATCGCGCTGCGGCTCCGCAAGTGTGTTTGTATATATGTATATACAGGAGCTTCTGCTTCTGCTTCGGCTTTGGCTTCGTTTCGCGAGGCTAACCGCGAAATCGGACGTCCGCATCTCTGGAGTTTCTCTCCCTCTCTGTTATGCGCCGAGTGTACCGCGCTCGATGGTTATCCTCTCGTGGCCCCGGCGAGTCGGTGAATATCGGCCGCGGTTGTTTGCGCGTACACACGGACGTGTCGGCGATGGTCTTTCGCAAAGTCGAAAGCTCGCAACCGCGACTGATACGCGTTTGAAGGTGCGCGGCTATAGGCTAGTGCGGAGGGGACTTTTGTTCCGCATGCTCGGAGTTGAAGATGCAGTTGATTGATGGAGGGAGAAGCTGGTTTGTGATTACTTTGGATTTTCAGTGTATCGTGGTATTTTGCGTGCGTTGAGGAAATGCAATAAGAAGTTCATTATTTATTATTTTCATCATTTGTTTATCAGAAAGTATCTAGGAGTGAGTCGCCTAATTTGAGTATTTTGGTGTATTAAATCTTTGTTTGGGACATAGTCGTCTAGACTTTGGGATAATTTTATTTTATCCTGTTTGAATCACGCTAAACATATTTTATTATTAGTTTTTGTAACTTTTAAAGCAAATAGTACCTACCTGTTTATAATAAGTATAATAATGTTTGTATGATATACAAACTCTCAATCAACCTTGTTAAAACACTAGTCTCCAAAATTAATTCCAAGCAACGTCTATTTTAAATTGAATATATAAGCTTGATTAATTTGTTCTGACAACTATCTATAAACCTGATATTTTGTCTATGTCGTTTGTAATGTTTATAATTCTCGTATAATATTAAGTCAAATATTTATTGAGCAAATTAAAATTTGTGTGGAAGAAAGCGTTAGTAATTCGTTTATGATAATTTATAAATATATTTACTTTGTACTTATTTATAAAATGTGCGGAAATATATATTCTAAGCTGTTAGAAAACTATATAAATGAAAATATATTTCTTGATAATTACCAATAGAGAAGCAAACGTGATTTCTTTTAAAGTTGAATTAATTAAAGTCTAGTATTAATTCTATTAAACTTTAATAAACTTTAATTTAATTTATGCAAAATAACATTAAATAAATAATTAAATAAATTGAATATTTAATGGTACAATAATGCATTCGACAAACTAGCAATTTTCTTTATAGCTAATTGATATTATTAAAATTCATAGGTATTAATGTTCTGAATGATAAGTAGCTATATTCATTTGCAATATTTAAACGATAACGTAGAAATGTCGCATTATAATGATCTAGAGGCATTAAAATAATTTAATCGCAAATACAACAAATAAAAGTCAATTAAAAGAGAGAAATTAAATGAATTATCCTCCTAATTAAAGGAGCAAATTTAAAACGCTTAACAAAAACCTTTCGCACGTAAACTTCACTTAAAATCCTTCATAATAGGTACATATTCGAATAAAAGAGAACCCTTCATCTCTTCGATTCCTAATCTACCTCCATCTCCACGCCGAACCTCCGCATTTCCCATTTTTCTCGCACCTCATCCAGCCACCTTCACTTTTGCTCCGCGCACTCCTATCCGGCACACAAACCGCAAACCTCCGTTCCAGCTTCACTCCCGGTAACTCCAGCACACACAATCCTCCCTCCACCCCCCGCCCCCCCTGACCATCCTCGCTCTGTGGCTTAAACCGAGCGCACTAGTGGATCCGGATCCGTATCCGTGTACAGCCGCGCGAGATTTCCAGATGCACTGGCTCTACGCGGGATCAATTGCCTGCACTGCATAGCACCCAGAGAGAGAGAGAGAGAGGGAATTTCAGGGGACGCAGTGCACGTACAGGTGTGGCGCGCGATCGAGTGCAGAGTAACGACCCTCCCTCTCTATCTCGGCGTTTGACGTCTGCTGGAGATAAGGGACGTAAATTGAGATAGTGTGTAACGTACGCCCTGAATTTCGCGCTGGGAACGAGCGAGCGAGTAAATACGAGTATATATATGGTGCAGTTGAGGTGGGCTGCGCCGCTGGTGTGGAAGATTTCCGCGGAGGAAGGTGTAGGAAGGATGTACGTGCGGTTGTGGCGAGGATACGTGGACTTTGGTGCTGCTTTGGCTTTGGAGACTGCTAGGGTGTGTGTTTTTAGACGGGAGTCGGAGAGAAAATATTGCGGCGGAGGTGGGTTAAGGGATGTGGAAAGTGTACGGGGGGAAACGAGAAAAAGGTGACTCGATGGTTTGCAGGAGTAAATTTCGCCGTTTTAGACAGTGGTGGTTTTTGACCCGGTTGATGAGTATGCAAAATATATGCAGTAGTTAAAATAATTAATAAATTGAAGTCCCGATTGATTGCTACGAGTAATGTATTTTAAGTTACTCGTAACGCATCAATCGAGACTTCAATGTATTAAATATTCCACGAGTAATCGAGCCTCCACATAATATAGTTAGAGAATCGAAGATTCCACTGTAACAAATAGCGAACACAATTTTTATTGCGTACAATTCTTCTTTGTATATAAGAGTTAGGTTTTTAATTTAGACGTTACAATGCTTTATTTTTAAAAATACATAATTTACTATTATTTTGAGGCATGATTTGCTTCAACTGCTAGATACCCAATAATTTGGCATTTCTTATTTAGAAGTTGGTGCAATAAATTCTCTCAAAAATTTATTGTATTTTGGTGATATGAAGGTGTGTACATATCAACTTGATGCTCAATGGAGGGACATTTCAAATGTTGTCTCATAATATAACTGCGTCAAAAATGTTAAAAATTGTTTAGAAAGTCTGTTGCAACTGAGTGTACAAAGCAATCTTTATCTGTAGTATTTTTCCCGTAGGAAGATGCTATAGTTACCTACAGGTTATTTTTTCTCTGTTTTGTTTCGATGGGTTCGCGCACGACTGTGTGCGTAGTTTGAGGGATGGCGCGCGTCAATTCTACGGTGCGGGTGCTATGTGTCTTTTTCGTGGAAGGTGAATTATTGTTTCAATTTTTTTGCTTTAGTTGGGGAAACGTATGGTATTTTCTTGAAATATGTATTTTTAAAAATTGCTTCTTGTTTGTTAAAAGACTTTTTTAAAATGCTTTCATTTAGTTTGATTTGTTCACCTGTCTAGTGTATCTATCGCAATCAAATCTTGAAATTAAATTTTTACCTATGTATTTCTTAATAAGCTGCGGAGTTAAATTTTCCAGCATATCCATATTTTCCTGCAAGCCGCATAAAAATGTACTTTAATACAATTTTTATGAGAATTAAAATAGCTTTGCGATAATATAGATTATTTGGTCTAAATGTTATCAATTATTCTATGCTTATTATGACCCTTCGACAAAAGTCTGTATGTGAGTATGTGTGTGCATGTTTAGTGGTTGTATAAATATCTTCCATAGACTATACGGATTAAATTTAAATTATAATATAATAAACGCTTTTAGTAAGATTGCACCGAAAAGAAGAAAATTATTTGTTTATATATACTATGACTAAAATATAAGCGTGGATCGTTATTTCTGAATTATAATGAATATCGAATTGCCTGATTCATAAATACTTATATGTTTAATGGCAATAACTATCTAATTATATTCTTCTTTTTTGTCATTGCAATTTAACTAAAAGCGTTTATTTAAATTTGTTTTTAATAACTTTATTATGAGAAAAGTCGTGATAAATAAAACGGAAAATAAATATTAGATCTGCCATTATTCAGTACAGATCAATCTACAATCAAAATATTTGAAATATTTACAGATTTTTCCCAATTACAGCCATAGCGAAAACAAGTGAACTTCGTCGCTGAATTAAAAAGCAATCATCGCAAAAAAGAGCATCCACTTTTATCCGCTTATCGGCAGAAATTCGAACACGCGCACCTTCCGCGTGAATTGCGCCCGAGTTCCGCTGTTGAAATGCCCAACGACAAAATATAACTCCGATTCACAATAATTATCGCGACAGAATTGGCTCGACGTGTGCAGTCCTTGCCGCGCCGCGCACGGCAATATTGCATTTATATCTGTTTTCGCGCTCTCGCCAGATAGGGAGAGAGGCGCGCGCCGCATGACATTTGCTGTCAGGAAGCGGCGACGCGATGCGATCTCGAGCGTTTTTATCACTGCTCGCACATTTACAAATGTTTCCCTCTTTTCACTTGCAAAGCTGTCGCTTTTGTGCCTCGTTCACCTGAATTTTCAGCAATTTTCATTTTTATGTGTTTTTTACACGGCACTCTCGAAATGATTGTTATTTGCGGATCGAGTTTCAATTATAAATTGAAAAGCATATTTTTTGCGGGACTCGGTCTACGCGAAACAAAATAACAAATGAAATTCTTTGTTAATTAACAATGTTCGATGTTTTGCAATAAAACGTCAAAGGACAATGTGACAATCTAAAAATGTTTTGTGCAAATTAAATTATTATTAAACTCGGACATTTCATCCAATTTCATGCTGTTCTATGTAAAAGCTTTTTCGCAATTAATTAAATAAAGCTCTCATAGTTTTTTAATCATCGAATTCCTTTACAGTATAGTCAAAAAACCTATATACTACCCGTTAAAGCAAAACGAAACAACTTTGACGCTAGTACATATAAACGAGAACAATAAAAATCAATTCATTACGACTACTCTCCTAAAAAAAAAGCAAGCATCGAGCACAATAATACTACACACGACGACGGAGCCTTGGCCCACAAGAACCCACCTCTCCAGCAAAAATAAGCACCGCGCAACGACTCATCGGCTTTATTGAATTATATTGAAATATTGAAATTACACCGATACAGCGCTTACCTTGCGTATTTACCAATCCATACAATTAAAGCATCGAAGGCCGTTAGCCAGCGCTGGAAACGGACAAAAGCTGTCCGCTCGTCACTGTACCCACACATCGATAGTTCTGAACTTTCATTGTTCGTCAGAAGTACAGTTTCATTGATGCGTGTGGGTATACACGTGTACTTTCGAATATGTGCGCGTATACAGCCCGATAAATTTGACGCTCGCCTCTGCCCGTGGCATTCGGCGAGCGCGCGGAGAGTCATGTCATCCGTGTGCTCTTTGTCTGCAGCCGTGTGCCTTCTAAATTTTGACGCGGCCGTGTATACGAGGTAAAAGGGAGAGGTTTCGAATCGTGGGATTGCTGCGGACGGTGCATTGTCCTCGTTTAGGTCGGAAATAGAATGCGAGGTGTCTTCTTCGTTTTTTGTTTAAGGAAAAGTGTTGAAAGGGTTTGCGGACCTTATTTTTTCATGTACAAAATAAGGTTTATACGTGCATAATTAATATCGTTGATCGTAAGAATTTCATGTGCAAAATTTTAAATAATCGTTTAATGGATTAGTTTAATTGTTGAATGAGGAATTCAAGACTTGCTGAATATAGATACAAGTTGGAAGTACTGCTTTTATCTGAAAATACTCTCTATCGAAGATATTGGATAGGTCGTCATTTATAATATTCATGATTTTCCAGACTGTACAATATTGAATATTCCGAACCGTTTAATTATTATTCATTTGCAATAGATATTTCTAACTTCTAGAGATTTGAATACATGTTTTTATTTGATATTAAAACTAAGTTTTTTTACATTATTTCAATAGAAATAGTTAAATATTAATGAGTTGATGATAGTCAAAATTCGATAGACAAAAATTTACTGAGAAATTTATTATGACACAATAACAAAAATTGTGCATCATTGTTAAAATATACAGTTATTTTAGGTAATTACTTAAAATAAAGAATCAAAATCATTTCTTTTGAGCAGAGACATTTCTTCCTATCAGTTTCTGCACTTCCATGGAATCATGGACTAACGAGCATCAATATTCTTAAAAGTAACGTTACTTTAAAAGTGTCTAAACATAATCTTCAATTTATAAGCAAATATATTTAATAATATAAATTTATTTTATGTAATTAGAAACTACGTATTTAAAATTGTCATCTTTAAAAATCATCAACAATGGATATACTAACTCGACTAGTGACTCTAATGAAGCAAACATTATTAAGGGGATTTGTTAACCATCAGCGAAATTTAATTAGCGCTGTTCATTCAGTAAACACCAAGCACGAGATATCAGATGTTGCACATAGATTATAGGCAACAGAAAAAATACAATTTTTTTTAACTTACTTTTACGAGATAGAAATCTATAGCTTGTACAGGCTATTGATAGTATTAAAAATTGACGAAAATTAAATAATACCCAAAGTGCTGTGTCGTACCATAACAATAGATGCTTGGTTGAAGTTGGGCATTTATACACAAAAACGGCAATTCATTAGCCAATCAAAAGCTTTACAAGTCATGAATTTATAGTATTACCGAATCATTTATCTCATTACATAGAAAATGAATAAAAAAAGGATCGGAACAGCCGTGAATAAGCAAAGTCCAATAATCACTCCCTTAAACGACTAAAAAGTGTAATTAAACGCGTAACAGTAGTTTATACTCGAATCCCGATAATTACTCCAGCTCAATCCAATAATCGTTAACGATCACTCGATCAAAAAATCTCTCAAGCGCGCATCTTGAGTACACACAATCACTCTCCAAAAGGCCTTTTACAATCGATACCTCCAAGCACGACCGTTACTCTTTCCCCACCGCCGACTCATCGCGAAGCGCGATACGATTCGGACAGTCGAGGACCCTGTTCTCTCGCCTCGATTCCGCTTCTCATCTTCTCACCTGCGCCACATCTCTCTCTCTCTCTTTTACTGTCTCTCGACCCCAGCTCGAATCTAATTGCGATCGCGAGTCTCGCCGCCGTCACGCGATTCGATACCGATCGATGTCCCGCTCGCGCTTTCTCCGGAGTACCTGTCGTCGTCGTCCTCTTTCTTTTTCTTTGCTCTCTACCTCGAGCTCCGCGCTCGCCCGGCGTAATTGCGCAATCGCGATTACCTTCTTCCTCGTCGTTGTCGTTGTCCTTCTGGTTCTCTCCTTCGTTTCTTCTTGTCTCTCGCCGAGAAATATCTCGCCGGTATTTACTCCCCCCTCTCCTGGAAAGTTAGGCGTCGTTAATTAATTTGTGACGTTTACGCGCCGTGGAGGTGGAAGAGAGAGAGAGAGAGATGCGTTTATGGAAAGTTCGTGCATTGTCTTGAGAATTCGATGAGGCGAGAGAGCGAGCGAATGCGTTGGGACTTTTATTTTCAGGCTGTCATCGGGATGGCTGGAATGGAGTTGGAAGATCTTCTTGAGTCTTGACTGAAGTTTTGCTGGACTTATTGATTTTATGTGAATGAAAGGGACGGGTATAAGTCTTTGGTTCGTATTACGATGCACTTTTATTGTGTATGGGTGTGCGTTGTGCTTTTGTGCTTTCGATGTTTGAAGAGCTGAGTTATTGTGTACTACCTCTAGTCTTTATAGAAATCAAATAAATACAGAATAATAGGCAGTGTGGTATTTTTGATATATATATATATATATATATATATTAATTTATTGATTCAATTATTAGTAGTAGAAAAACTAATCGGTATCTCAGTGACTCAGTGTTAAGTATTGAATTAAAATTAGTGCACTACGACTAACCTTGAAATATACAGTAAATAGAAGATTTTCAGAAGCACTAACTGTCACATAAAGAATTCATAGAACATACTTGCCCTTATAAGTTAAGATGAAAACGAATATATTATATTAAAGTCCAATCCAAGAGTTTTGTTATTTTTATTAATTAACTATTACAAATGTAAAACAGCTTTTAATATGTAAAATATTGTTGGTTTTTAATTCTGTGGTACTTTATTGGTGCTTAACATTTAATGTGTGGATGCTTTATAATTCAATTGTTAAGGTTCTCATTATATACATAAAATATGCTTCATATAAAACAATACAAGTGGTTATTCAATATTCCTGTAAAAATGAAATTCTTTTTTATTTCACAATGAAATATGTATGAGACACAAATACACAACAATTTTGATAATCATCATACATATCTTTTTTTTTTATTTCAATACATTCTGTACACATAAAATTGTACAGTTTGCCTTTGTTTTATATACAATGCGAAGAAACATATTTCTGTAAAGTGTAATAATAAGAGTATTGTTGGTTTGGTCATGGTTCATTGTTTATAAAATTTATATCGTTGTACTGAAAGTACCATTTCACAATAATACGTTATATTAACAATATATGTCTATTCTACAAAGAAAACAAATTAATTTGTATGAAATTTATATGTCAAGTATATTTATCATCCATTCGAATGCTCTTATTAAAATTATCGAAAGAATTTTCCCGAACAGCTCAATAATAAAACTTAAATCGCACGCAAAACTTGCCGTACAAAAAGCCTCGCCGAAGAAAAATAGCTCCCGCGCAAATACGTTATCTCGATTTGACTCGCGCGCATAAGGAACTTAATCTCGTTCAATCCAAGGAATACGACCTCCTTCCTCCCCCCCCCCCCCTGCCGTATTGACAAACTTCTCCGAACAGCGACAATCACGCGAAAAATCAAACTACCCCCCTAGCCAATCAAATTTTCCTGAATTATAGACCGGAGAAAAGTCACTCACTCACTCACGCACACGCGAGATTCGTCTTCGCATTCTCCAATAACCCAAAGAAAAAGAGTGACGCGCGCGACAAAAATCACGGCAGCTGCCGAAACCCACTGCAGCAGCAGCAGCAGCCAGTCGTCGTAGAAAGTAATTTACATTCGCGCAACTGCTGCAGCGCTGCTCGCATTCCTCTCTCTCACTCACTTGCGCGCGCGCTATGCACTTTGCGCCGATTCCGAAAAGTTGCCAGGGCGGAAAATGAGTTTCCGGCAGTGCAGCGGCCTCTGCTTCGATCTTTCTTTCTCTCTTTCTCTTTCTTCCCCTTCGTTTTTTTTTCCTCTTCTTTTGCTCTCTATTTTTCGTATTTCTTCGGCGAGGGGGTAGGAAAAAATGTACTCGAGGAAGCGGAGAGACGACGAGAGATGGGAGAATGCGAGAAAATTGTAATGGTATAGCGAGAACGGGAAGAGAGGAAGAGAGGGGAGGCACACGCGAGAGGGTTGGAGTGAAGGGTTCGGGGAAAAAAGTTATGGGCAGGGCGTTGCAAAAATAGAAGGTCGCGAAATTGAGGAAGTGAAA
Source organism: Gastracanthus pulcherrimus (assembly GCA_949152435.1). Lineage (NCBI taxonomy): Eukaryota > Metazoa > Arthropoda > Insecta > Hymenoptera > Pteromalidae > Gastracanthus > Gastracanthus pulcherrimus. The sequence continues at coordinate 25,090,205 of OX424574.1, read as the reverse complement.
CGTATTTGGTTCTTTTTTGCACATGCTGTAATTTTCACGGTAATTAAGCAGTAGCGTTTGAGTTAGTACGTGAACGAAGAGATGTGATGGTGGTGGAGCATGTTAAGTGAAATGCACGTATTGGGGTATTTTAATATTGTTATCTATGATTTACCAAAAAAGATCAAACATTATACTGAAATTATGTTTTATACAGTTATTACATATACATGGAAATATTGTGATTAGAAAGGAAATGTGCATAATTAGATTCAATGATGTCTCAGTTTCTATTCATTTAAGGATAAAGTTAAGAATAAAGACTCATTTATAAGGAATAACGTTATTGGAAATGGATTATTTCTGGATATAGAAATAACTTGAATTATATAAAATAAATCTGTAAAAGAAATTTTAGAAAACTTAATAATAATGTTTCCGCTCAAAGCAGAAATATACGGCTAGAAAAAATAAAAACGTTTAAAAACACTATTTCACATTTTAATTTTATTTTATTATAAAAACTATGCAACCATAGTTCGTGACGTATTTACGTATCAGAAGCAGAGCAATACTAATTCGCAATATTTATATTAAAATCCAGGAATTGCTTCGTAATGCTTTTCATCATTTTACTACAAAAAAAAGAATGAATAATCAACGAAATTTGGAAACATTCTAAACAATGTTTGATTTTACACAAAATTACATTTAACAATTTAGATGCTTATTTATTTAATAGCATATAACTTTTGCAGATGTTTATTTAAATACCATTTCAGTGATGATCGGTATATTTATAACCATGAAATAGTGAGATTTCACTACGAAATAATATAAATATAGTGGACTTTTAACTATTTTAAATTTAGAATACACATCACGCGTCCATCCCTACACCGCACCTCTTAGTACTCAGATAAAGTCACCAAAGTCACACGTGCACACCCGCACTCTCAAGCTGAGACGCATAAAATACGCGCAACTCACATCCACCCATCCACCGCAGAGGCAAAAGCTCCGTACCACTCCCATCTCACGCGCAAAACGGCGCAAGCATCAGCCAGCTTCGCCTCGAAAGAAGTCGGCGGGGCGCGACGCGGTGCAATCGAGGCAGGGAGAAAGCTCTCCATGCACCGTATATACCATCACTATCACTCTATCCAATATCTGGGCACATTCCCTGTCGATCGGTTCTACGTCGCCGTGTACATCCACGCGCGTGTACCTCTACTTAGCTGTTTTTACGCTATAGCTGCCAGTGCTGCTGCATATCGCGGGGGAAATTGATTGAGTCGCTGATTTGCCGCGAAAGGCAGGCTGCTTCATAGCGGAGGGAAGTGAAGGAGAAGAGAGGGAAGGAGGAAAGGCGCGCGCGAACCTGTCTCCGGGGAGTCTACTTTTATTTAACTGTCTTGTTTACCTGAACAATTTCATTTCCCTTTTTCGCTTTTGCAGGCACGCGCCGGTGCGCGAGTCTGGTGACAAGCGTGCAGAACAGGAGTGAGAGAAAGAGAGAGGGAGAGAGAGGGCGTGTGCCGGGTACTCTGTGAGCAAAGGTTTTTCGGATGTGTGTGTGTGTATGCATGTTTGAGCAGCGTGGGGCGCTTGTGTTCTTAAGGCTGAAAGAAATAATTGGATGCACGGAGAAAAATCAAGGAAGTATTGGCGGTGGTTGGGTTCGAAGAGTGGGATGAGGTGGTTCGGAATTTCGCAGGAAGAGATGGTTTCTGGAGCTTGATGGAATGTCACGGAATGTTGTAATTTAGTGTATAAATTCAGTTAATTATTTGATAGGTTTTTTATTCAGGGTGACATCATAATAGGGCACATCGCGAATCTTTTATTTAGAAAGAGCTGGTTTTGGTACTCAATATGGATTGTCATAGAATTTTGTGATTTATTTTATAATTGATTTGATTACTTATTAATATATTATCAGAATGGTAGAGTCGTAATAAAATATTTATTTTGATTGACATTATAACAATCATAATCACGCATTTGTAATGAGCTAAATTGGCAAAGATTACGGTTTCTGTTTGTACATATGAGGACATACTCAATTTCCTATAAATACTGTACAGATTCTAATTTTATTGGCAACTTTTATGATTAAAAATGTTAAGTGCAACTGCATGACTCTGTAATATTTAGTAAGATTTCACACAGAAATATGTAAAATATTATGAAAAGCAATGTCAATGCTAAAAACATACATTTTATAACATTTTGTAACTTGTAACGATACTTTCTTGCGTACTGCTGTTGTTTTCTTGGTAGCTGCGCATAGCCAACATAACTTTCTAGAACATAAGGAAGACATTGATATAAGTTTCATGGAATTCAGTCTAGTGGGTTTTCCAGCTTTGAACTTCTGAATAAGTAAACAAACAAGCAAAGAATAATATACGATGTCACGTAATTCACTGCAGACAACAAATTAATAATCAACACCGTAGCAATGTTATTTGGGAATGAAATCATTCATGTAAATTTCATACATTTATCATTTACATAATGTAAATGTATGAGAGGCAATTCTCTATCCAAACAGTCGAAATACAAACGAAGCCAGTCAGCTGTTTTTCATTTTCGAAAATTCAGATAGTTTGCGAAACTTACACAAATACTGGGTTGATTTAATTCCCAGCTTAAGCATAGGTGGCTGTGATCCCCCCTAGCTTATATACTATAATCGGTTTTTATACTACTTGTATTATATCCCATCGAATGAAATTTCTAACTATTATCATTTACAAAGCTATAATTAGGTCATGTCCTTCTCTTCAAAAGTTATGGTGGACACGAAATTTGGTTACTGGCATACGCGCACGCACACGCACTCGCGCACACACAAACTTCACACATACACATACACACACACTCAGAAACACATACATACAAACACGCACACATATATACATACATACAGACAGACATTTTCTTAAAAAACTATTTTTCTGATCCAGAAACCTTGAATATCGACATTCGTCAAAATCTCTGATTAGAAAATGTTCATTGTCACGACGCTTTTTCTTCGAAAAAGCTAAAGAAAAAGCACCAAATTCTTAGCCACCGTCATCCCCGAAAAACGTACAAATACACATTTTCACAAATTTGCACAGGCTAATAAATTTTCCATTCAAACTCCCTGTTATACATCCAATTACAAACCATCCCTCCCACCTCCCCATCCATAACTCATCGATTAATCTTCATTAGCGCGAGTTTCTTGCCCCCGAAGCCAAAGGCATCGCATCTCGCATTCATCGGCGCTCCTTCTTCTCCGACGCGGCCATTCTTTCGCATCTGTCTCACGGCTCTCTTTTTCTCTCTCCGAGGTCCTTGTCATTCATCCATGCGCGCAGCTTTTTACTTGTCGTCCTCGTCGTCGCAGACGTCTTCCGGCTCGGCGCCGAGAAAAGCCGTTGTCGAAGTATCCGAGCGTTCGAAATTGGACGCTCGACTTACGACGACGACACGACGGGGACGACGACTCGCTCCCGCAGACGATTCGGTATATACGCGAGCGCGAGCTGAGGTTCCATTCAAAGAGAGGGAGGAAGAGATTGAGGATTCTGGATGGGGAGCGATTTTTTCCTTGGGGTTGATGTGGGAGGACGGGGGTAGATTTTTTTTATTGAAGGACTGGATGGAGTGAATTTTTCGGGTATTGGTTTTGGATTGGTGGTATGTGGATTTTAGAACTTGATGTATGATAACGTGATATTGTGTATTCCATTTTTATAATATAATAAATACTAGCAATAGGTACCTCGCAATGGAGAGATTTCCTTATTTTGATAATGATCGTCATGTGATATTAATAATTTGTTAGGGTATATGTTATTAAAAAAAGAGCATTGTTTATGTAAAATAAAATAATTGGAAAATCTAGTTATGAAGTGTCAATATAATTAGTAATAGCAAGTTATTGCAGATTATTATCAAAAAAGTTAATATGAATACAAAGAAAACGTTACCTTATCCGTTTGAAGTATATTCGCTGACCAAGCCATACTATTGTTTACCAATTAAAATATCTTTATAGATTATGGATTGATATACTATGTGATTACCTTTTGATGTAGAGGAAACTAAAAAGCCAAAGTAAAAGCTTAAACATTATTATTATTATATGTTTGATGTTTCAAAGCAGTTACAAGTGCATGTTTGACGTTTGATATAGAAGTTGCAAGTATTTGCTTAATTCTTTTATTATTAGTGATTGATTTTATTCGTAGTTTATTGTATTACAAACTCGTTATAAAAATGTTAGAAGTAATGTATAAAGTAAGCAAATTTTAATTCAATACATGCAGACAAATTCTCTGCATTTGTTATACTGTGCACTGTGAAAAATAATTTGATAATTTTTCCTAATTTTGGCTGGAAGCGACGAGCTTGCTAATGACTACTTCGGGTGAAAACGTTTGCTTTGATAGTACGATATTATTTAATGAACCTTGCATACCACTTATGAAACTTGACTTTCATTCGAATTTGATTAAATATTCAGTGCAATGCAGTCGTTTATGGCCTTTTCTTTACCTACAGCAATTAAAAAATAATGCTTTGAATCGAGACGCGTTCACTAGTCATGTGGAAAACTATTGATTAGTATTTCTTCAACTAAAGTATACTGTAGTTTTAGCCGATTTCAACTAAAAGTCAATTACAATAAGCGATGTGCGAGGTCTTTCGTCTATTACGCGTTTGCTGTTGTTATTGCAATTATAGTAAAGCTAACCTGATCTAACGTACAATATGCATGCGGCAGCGGATCTCATTTCTACTGAATTCTTGACATTACCTAAATTTCGCAAATGGTTAGCGAATCGTCTTAATGACGCTTGTCTCGTTAGTGTCTTCCATGCTACTCAAGTTATAGTATTAGCGAATTAATTATCTTAGTGTGTTATTAAATTATTTTTTTAAATCTCTAACTACTCAAAGGCTATTATCTAAAATAATTGCATTATTCGTTTGTATGTTTGTCTGTGTATGTCTGCTTATTAGCGCATCATGCGAGGATGACTTGACGGAATCCAATAAAACTTTGGCTAAGAGATAGCTTAAGAACTTAACATAAAATATAAAATAATTTTTATCTCTGTCAAATCTTCTATTTGGTAGTTATTTTGCACCCAAAATTAAAGTGATCATTGGAGGGCTTTATTTTTTTTACAGGATATATGATATATTTTCAAAAAACGACGATGTAATGTAATGCCTGTGATGTAAGTTCACTGCTGCTGCTCCAGAGCGGAGTTATTATAGAATTTCAAGAAAGAATCACTCCAAGAGGGAGTCTTTAAAGAAGTTTGTAATAACTCCGAGCCCCTGCTAAAAACACCTAATGTGAAAAATCCGTATAATGTTGGATTTGTGACTATGAAAAATTGTACATAGCATTGTTTATGAACTGAAGTATTCTTTATAATAGAGATCATGAGTTAGTATAAGTGATCTTGCATATTTTATGCCAGTAACCTAAGAATGCTTTTGTAGTAAAAAATTAATCGTGATAGAGAATATATTGTAACTGTTGCATTTTAACGATACTATTAGGGGGAAATGATTAAAAATTATGAAAATGAGTTCATGCTGATTACTCAAGGAAAGCTTGCTATAAAGAAAAAAATATTAGCATTTTCTGTATTTCGTACGTTTCAGGACAAATTCAAATCTTAAAATAATCTACAGTGAAATTCCTTTTTTTTCTCGTAACAAAACATTAAAAAAATTGTAGGGCAGTTTCTAGGTCTGCCTACTCCAGCAACATACCAGGCTCCCAAAAAATGCGTGCATGTGCGTGTGTTTCTGCGTATCTATGGATATAGATGACCATATCTCTGGATATATTTGGTCAAAATTAATTTTCTAGGACTAGGGACTAAAACAATTCCTTGTAATTGTTTGATGCATTTTTGTTCTTTGACAATGTTTCGATTTTTGTCTTTTTTTCGTTTTTCTTTGTGTCAATCTAATTAATTTAGTACAAATTCATTTAAAAGTGTTTAACATTAGACTAAGCCACTTTATGCAGGCGAATATTTAGTGTTTTTCGGGATTTTTTTTGACGGGGATGAATTCAATGGAAACTTTTTAGAATTTGAGAATGATTTATATATGTTTTAAACTACCTGTGGGAATATGCCCTTAATTTCGATCATAGAAGTTGAAAATTGAATCATTTTGGAGTGTTTAAAAATACAGGTATCAACTTTCACAATTTTTTTACAGCTTTTTGCAATAATAAACATACTTTAAACAATGCAATTATCTCAACTTTTGAGTCATATTCTTGGCAATTATATAAAGTGAACGTATATCGGTTTTGAAAATGATTGGTCAATTAGTTTTCAAGTTATGATGTCCGCAATTCGAAAAAATGTCGTTTCGAGAAAAATGCCTTTAAAAGTTCATTGCGCGCTCCGGCGTCGAGTGGAGGCCGTTACCTTTAGTGCGCACAACATCAGAAATAATCTGAACTTCATTCTATGACTTTGAGAACATATTTTTGAGATGTATTACCGACGATTTATGAAATAGAAAAAATGCATTTTTTAACAGCCTAAAGTGGTTTCTCCCCTTAACACATGTTTGTATGTGTCTATGTGCTTTTAGTGAAACTTTTTGTTACTGTTACAAAGTTTCCTCTACGAGGAAGGAAAAATAAAACAAAAATTGTAAATAAAAGCACCACAGAAAATTAATAATGAACGTAACCGTATCAACATGATAAAAACAGACTAAGCCGGGAGGATAATAGACGAAAATCGAGTGCACAGTGGGCTGGGCGTTGGGATGTGGCTCGACTCGGGTAAGCGGAGACTTTCAAAGAAAAGTGGAACGGCAACCTGGATGAAGAGAGGCGCGCAGCCGACGTCGGAGACAGACTCGAGAGCCGCCCGAGAGACCAAAGGAGAGGTGGAGGACGAGCGATTTATGAAGATCCACCGCAGCAGTAGCAGCGCCGAGCTTCCCCGTCACCGACGTCGTCGCATAGACGCACCCGCTGACTTTGTAGGGATTCTTTGATCCTCCGCCGAAATCCGAGCCGGGATTAGGATTACGCAAGCTGCCTCTCGCCAACTCTCTAACGAGGATATCGCTGCTGAGGAGGAGGAGGTGGTGGAGGTGGATGAGTTCTTTATTCGTAGTGGGATTCTTTGAGTGATGGTACTGTGTAGTTGGAGGTGGAGAACTTGCTGGGATGGAATGAGTATTGCTTTTGTTCTGATGAAGCATGATTTGGTGTTTCGAGGGATAAAGATTGAGCAGAAGATTGAACGATTGAATCTATTTAAATCTTTTCTTTGGCATCGAAAACTTTTTAGCATTAACTTTATTTCTAAGAAAATTATCACCATATTATCGTAGTTGATACTTCAAAAATTGAAGAATTGCAATTGTCTATGTCAATGAAAACATTTTAATAAGTATTAAATTTATGTTTATAATCTGGGTTTAACGCCGCGGTTTGTTATCTTAATTTATTATAAAATAATTGTTCTATAATATAGTTATAATATAAAAGAAGTAAATAAATACAGAAAAAATAAAAGATTGTCCATCTATGCTAAAATGGATTGTTTTGGTATAATTTCTTTCGAGTTTAGCGAAAGTAAGTTTAGCCTTACTTTGGTCAACTTGGACAATGATACGCTGCCAAACTTTTATAATATAAACTCTGTTTTTGAAGTTTGTCAGCATCTCATTACACAAAGATGGCCCGAGTGACACTAAACTTACTTTCGCCAGACGGTGTGCAGTTACATAATTCACTTTTATGCGGGACAGGGTAGGGGAGTTGATTATTACTATGCCCGTGGATATTTTTACACATTTAAAAAGTTGGAAAAAGGTACTTGTATCCCAGTCGATTTGTGAATGTAGCAACTTATATGGTATTTTAAAATATCTTTAATTTTTACATATTTCACGGAGTTTATTGCTTTCTCAAAGAGAAGCATTGTTTTGACAAAAAATCTTTTTTTTGCACTTTTTAATGTACAAATATACTATATGACTTCGGGAGTTCAAATAAGCTATTCTAAAAAAATGTCCACTGTACGGATGTGTGTATGTGTGTGTGTGTCGCTCATCCGCGCTCGAATATTCCCCATTCGAATATTCCGTAAAACCTTACCAAACTTTGCCTGCATGTTTGTTATCCATGTCTAAGAGTGACTTTAAAATTTCAGCGAAATGGTCGACTCAATTTAATTTTGCAGTCATTTTTAGAACTTTTAAAATTTGAAAATTTGAAAATTTAGATCTTTTGAAATTTTTTTTTATGAAGCAATATTATTTGGGAAGCAATATTTTTCATAATAAAGTACTCATAGAATTCTTCAATTTAATATTCGAAATATGCCGTCTTTCATTTGTTATACCGTGTGTTTAGTAATTTCTCATAGCATCTGTACTTCGCAAATTAAATAATGAAATTCAATGAAATTTTTACTAAATATTAGTTTTATATAGAACTATAATTCTGATAATTTTCAAGTCGCAAGAATCATTGCTTCTTCAGAAAAAAAAGTAAAATGTTAAAAAAATGCATTTTGTTGCAACGACATTTTAAAACACTTTTATTTTTTTCCTCTCAAAGTTACAGTGATAATGATTAACTATATAGATATATACGTCCACTAACATTGTTTTGCTAACATTTTTCGACAATTTTTTTCACATTAAACTAGATTATATTACTTGAGGACCGAAATGGCATTTCCGAAAAATTACGTTTTATACATGTCGCTCATCTGCTTTCGAATATTCCTCGGTTAAACCTTACCAAACTTTGCATGCATGTTTGTTATATATTTCTAAAAGTTGCTTTAAATTTTCAACAAAAATGGTCGACTTATTTTGTATTTATAGAAATTCTTCAATATTTAAAATTGAGGTTTTTAGAAAATGTTTTTATGAAGAAGTGTTTTTTTACAAAGCGAATTATTTTCACAATAAAGTACTTATAGAATCCTTCAATTTAACACCAAAATAGATTCCGAATTTACTATTTATCATTTGTTATATCGCGTTTTTAGTGATTTTTTAGCCTCTATAACTCGCGAACTAAATTATGAAATCCAATGAAATTTTTACTGAAATTAAAAAGTTCTCTTTGAGAAATCAGAGTGCCAAATCAGTTGGCAGCGTTTTATTATTTATTATAGTAACTGAATATTAATTTTAAGCACTGATTTCACCTGCATACACCATCAGTCTAATCTCAATTCGTCCTAAACTTAATATTTTGGCTTAATCACACACTTACTTATACGATAAATCTAGTTTAATAAATTGCTATATAAAAACCGAGTCTATGAATCTTTAAATTTCTTTTCAATTTAGAATCTTCATTAAAAAACGAAAAAAAATAGCCCTATTTGGTAAAAAATGATCGTGTCATTCTCGAGATATAAGCGATAAAAAAATTTCAAACAATACATTACCTCAAATATGGACATTGAATGATCTGGGTAAAGAAATCGTTCAAAAGATAGTAAAGAGCTACCGTTTTGGAATGTTTCAGATCAAATGCTATCGCTATATTCCAGTATTCGCAGCTGAATAAAAATCGATTTTTTTCAAAACGCTTTTTTCCCCTTCAAAAGAAACAGATAAAGCCTAAAAAATTGTACAGAATATTGTTATCCATATTCCTAATCATCTCAATTTTTTTCAATATTTTTCATTCTTATATATCACAGATATAAACGTTTGAAAAAAATGACGATTTTGTGAATAACAAAACAAAGGAAATAGCTTATTCAAAATTTCGGGTGAGAAAAGATAAGTAATTTTATGCTTTTTCAAATGCATTATCATTTAATCGATGATATTATTTCTATGGCATCAAAAGACTCAAAAAAGAAAAACTAAAAACTCGGAAAACCGCTTTAAAAAACAAATACGCATAGAAAAAAAGAAAATTTGTTGAGCCGCCGGTCTGAAAGAAAAACAAAAAAATGAGCCCCGAAACATTAATTTTCACCGCGTATATTCAGAGTAATGTCGATCCACATCCATATATACGCACACACATACATACACACAGCCATCCATACAGACATTTCCTAAAAATAGTGTATTTTTATTCCCAGTATCTCAAAACATGTTTCTAACATGTTTTTGGCAAAACTTTTTTTTTAACATTACAAAGCTTCCTCTATGAGGAAGTAAAAGACTATTCCATTGATTTAATATGTGATTTTGTAATGTTTGAATAAAAATACTAAGGGGCACAGTAATGGATGTAGCGCACAGTAACAAACCCTCTTACAACAGCTATAAATGAGAAAATAAAAGAACAAATAAAATAAAAAAATAAATTTAACAGTTTTTAGGATATACGTGAGCCATCCCCTACGTAACTTTGCTCAATTTTTAGTAGAAGAGTTCATCTATTAGTCTATCATTACTTATTAAGATATAAAATCCCTCAGTCTATCCTCGAGAATATAGTCTACCCTCCCCACAATACAGACTCACACACGTCCACGTCCACATACTCGAAAGGCGCGGGTGGTGTAGTACATTTTCATATTCGATCGAGAGAATGCATTTACATGGCAAACGTTTCCATCCTGCGCATTGGTGACGGGCGAAGGTTCTCTCCATGTCTCTCTCTTTCTCTCTCTTTCTCTCTCTCTCTCTCTCTCACTCACTCTTACTCTCTCTCTCATGCACACTCTCTCGCAGCAGCTATGTTGCAGTAGCAGCGCGACGATTTTACGCGTACGTTTGTCGGATGGATATGTATATACGTATGTAGATCGAGGAGGGGTGACGGGGGGGGGATATACTACAGTAATCCTCGCGAGAGCTGTCGCAGGACGACGAAAGGATTCGAGTGGTGCAGGAGAGACTGCGACTCCTGTTTTTCTTTTTTTCTCGTTGAGCCAGACCCGCGCTCCCGATGCGTCGATTCGACTTTTTACGGTGTGCCACTCGATAGAAGTATGATTTGATCGAGTGAAGTCGTGGTGGGTTGTATTTTGTAGCAGAAATTTTGCGGGAGATTTGCGAAGTGGTATAGGAAGGAAGATGTTTAAGAAAAATGGGTCAAAGTTTATATTTGGGAAGAATGAGATGACGAAATCTATGTAAAAATGAAGTAATAATTAATTGGTTTCAAAAGTATATTGATTTATCACAGTTTCATATGTTAAAAATTTAATGAGTGTCCAGGTCATTTTCACGTCACTGTTAAACTGTGAAAATGACACTTCACTCTGATATCTGCGTGCAAAAGTTAAAGTTTGCGTTCAATACATTATGATAACACGAAAGTGACATTGTAATAGACAACACAGACTTTTAATTAAATCAGAAGTGCACGGGCAGCAGAAGTGATTCATCTACACTGAAAAAAATAAAAGGCTGCTTCTACTGAGGACTCGAGCAGTATCTACTCGACCACCCAAGTAAGAGAAAAATAGGTGCGCAGTAGACACGCACAATGCTGCGCGGTAAAGCGCATATTTCATCGTGTCGGGATCCAAGCAGATACTGCTTGCACCCCTCGAGTAGAAGTAGCCTTTTATTTTTTTCAGTGAACTGTAAAGCTTTGAAATTCAATGAATTACTTTTATTTCTGTAACTTTATTTACTCATAACAGAGTAAAATGATAATGATACCATGAAAGTGACATACCATAGAGGGGATATTTTTAATGGTTTTCTATGGATCATTTAGAATAATTAAAATATTTGCTTAAACAGTACATAAAACAAGACGATACATGACATATGATAGTTTCGTAAAAATCACCGAGAAACCACTGCTTTATAACAAACGTTGTAAGTTTATTAACTGTTATTGCAAAAAAAAATTCTTATAATGGAGATACCTTTTTTTATTAAATCAATCATAAATACACATTAAAACAAATTTTTTAATCGGATTTGCTGAGCCAAGTTAATTTTGAATTAACAGGCTACACTCGGCCTCTATGGTTGAAAAAAAAACAAAAGTTGGCGTTTCGTCCAACCAATCAGAATTTAAAATTAACTTGGCTCAGCAAAACCGATTAAAAAATTTGTTTTAAAACGTTCACTGACGGATAGTCATTCTATCTTAAAACTGGCAATTAGGTTGAGAATATTGCCGCCAGGTGGAAGTGTCTCTTTTGTTTCACGTGGGCAAAAGAGACGAGTCGACTTGACATAAGCGAGCTGCCGAATACCAGGGCGGCAGGTGTCTAAGGAAACTAAAAACTGAAAAGTCCGCTCTGATTGGTTGGACGAAACGACAACTTTTGTTTTTTTGGAAATGCATGCGCATTCGTAAATACCTTCAACCATAGAGGCCCAGTGTAGCCTGTTAATTTAAAATTAACTTGGCTCAGCAAAACCGATTAAAAAATTTGTTTTAAAACGTTCACTGAGCGATAGAGTAATTCTAACCATAAATACACATCTTATTGATCGTCAAAGAATATCACAAGAATGGCAAAATTATGTGTCACTGCGCGTTATTACGAGCCTACACCCCCATTTTTATTATCACCACTTGACCACCGAGCCAACATCCCGCGGTCGTTTGAGCCGCGCTGAATTTACGAATCCCCGCATTATGCTCGACGTTAATGTCGACTTGAGAAACGCGCGTGGCGCGCGCGGTAATGTTTGGCAGACGTCGATAAATTCCGGCAGTTTAGGACGGTCAAATGATCGCGGCAGTGGACACTGGAGTGCGGGATTTAAGAGTGTATGTCGGCTCTTTAATATCCGCCGTCGTAAAATAATACGACGTTGCAGTTATTTTGTGCCGAACGTATAAATGTTCGACGTTTGCGATGGGTTTTCATATTGGATCAGTCACAAGTAAATTAACGCGAAATTGATGAAATTGATGAAGTCGTTGAACACATTGAAACTATTTATCGATTTTTGTACGTAAAAGTAACGATACTATACACTTTTTGCTTTCTGGAAATTTATCTTTGCTCTCCTTACAAACAAGATGAAAATAGAGTTTTACATCGTTAATACGTAGGATGTTGCTACACACACTGAGAAAACCATATCGTAAATTTCATATCGTAAAATTATGATATTCTATTGTAAATTTTTCGATTCATATATCATAGATCAAATTCCTTTCGATCCAATGTTGTACAATCATGAGTATGTAAAACAATTAATTTAGTTTGAAGAAGTTAAGTTCCAATGAATTGGCTGCGATTTTCTTAATTCCTTTATTTCTCTCTTATTAATATCTCAAAAAAGAAATTATATTTTCGTATATAACAAAAGAAGGAAAGTTTATAAGAAATTTCGTGTCGGGAAAGATAAATAATTTTATTCTCTTTCAAACGCATTTACAATCATGGGCATGTATCTTATGAAGAGTATCTAGATACATGGAAAGATACACAAAGTATCTTTTTTCAAAATTAGCATATATTTCACAAGTGACCGCTTAAAAATGTATAAGCGTATTACAGCAACTTCTAAGCTGAAGATACAAAAAAGCTACAAGGCAGACGTGTATCTTTGTCAAAAGAATTATAAAGGGTATTATAAATTATAAACTTAAAATTTAATAAATAAGAATTGTGGTTATACAAAAGTTGTGTATAAAATATAATTTTATTATTTCTTTAATATTTTTGTACATTTTTGTTATTTTAATTTTAATTCAAAATTTACACTCATCGTTAATTACAGCTAATTTTATGATGAAGAACTACATATAGCAGCTTGCAGAAAACTTATTTTTTTTTACAAATACCAACTTTTTGAGGCTTACTTTTGATATCTGAAAACCTTTGGGAATTTTGAACCATTCTAATATACATATATCTCTACATATTAAAAAGCAATATACTTGTCATTTTTATTTCTCACCACAACATTAAGTAGAATAAATAATTTCATATTGGAACAATTTGTAAAGTATGAGGAAGCTATTAAAGTATTATTCGCTTTAGTATAAAAATATTTTATATATATAATATTCGTATCTTTTTTTAATCAATGAACCTTTAACCTGATTTTTTGATTAACCTCTACTTTGTACCAATAAAGTTGTATAAAATATTTTTATGCTAAGGCTATTATACATTTCTTATCGTTACTGCATCCTTCTATACTATTTTAATTCATTAAGTATGATTTAATAATGTATCTTATAAAATTTATTACACATTTCTAATGTATCTTATAAAATCTATTATGCCTTTCTATTTAAAACGTTAAGTATAAATAAGCTAATCCGACTAAATCCCCGGTCCGATCGCAATGAGGACAGTATTTTAACTCGATAAAATCAATCTCCAACCTATTACAAAAATATCCTCCTCAAGACAACGCCACCACCACTGCCTCCACCAGCATCCGCAATTTATTATTTATCCCGCGTTATATATTTCCATTAGCCCCCCGCTTTTACCTTCGATATACCCCGCGCCTCGCGAATCCGCCACGCGCCCGCTCGCGCCGAATGAGCTCGCGATTTTTCCGGAACGTGTCTGTCATAGTCAAGCGCGCGGAGATGCGTCCCTCCGAAAACGTGACTCGTCTCATTTCTCCAGCCGCGCAGCTATATACGTGTATATGTATATAACACCGCCGGGCACCGAGCGAAAACGCGCGCACCTAAAGGCGCAATCGTAAGTTTCAAGTGGTTTTCCCCGTCTAAAAGCGATCGAAGTTGGCTAAGGCACTGCCACTGCCACTGCTAGAGGGGAGAAGGGGTTATAGACGCCGGTAAACGCTCGCGATGGATTTCGCCGAAAGTTCGGAGCGAGCGAGCGAGCGAGAAGGCGAGCGTTAGGAGAGACAGCCGTATAATTTCTCGCGGAGGATAACATCGCGTATGGGTATTGTGACGTGGTTATTGATACGTTCTCGGAGTTGGATTTGATGTTGAGATTAGGACGACTTAGTTGTGTGGTATTTGTTACGGATTGTATAGGGACTTATTTAAGAAGATTAGATTTGTCGAGAAATACTAGTTATTAAATACTAGTTTCCAACAAAAACTCTTACTTTTTCGAAGGTTCTAAGACAGTGTTAGTATATATGAGAGAATCTAAAAAGTAATAATTTTAATAAGATGCTTTAAAAGAGATGTAATATTAAAGAAAAATCTGAAATATGCTGTCTTTGCAAGGATCAGCGTTGAAATGTTGTATTAATCTGATTGAATTAATCTTATAAATCGTGCTAATTTAAAAATCATTTATTCTATTGTTAATATTAAATTGCTTTTTCGCAATCATAGTTTGTACATAAATAAGCTTACTATAAAACATATATATAAATAACATATATATAAATTAGTACAGTATCGGGTTCATTTACTAACATTGAAATTATACTAGTTGTACTTAATTTATTAGCGATAAGTTTTATCAAAAGTCATTGTTTCGGGTTCTTTCGAGAAAATATAATTTAAAGTTTCCCGATTTCTCAATTGTTTATAATCCAGACTGTTTTAGTTTTCTTATAGTATGCAAAATATATGGCATTTGTTAAAAGTGCTAAGGTAACTGATTAATACTTTTGAAACTGTCCTTAATAGTCTCATCTTAGTTAGATTTGAAAGAAAATTATTAAGAAGAGTTAACATAAAATTAACATAATATTATAAATAAACAACTAAACCAGTTAATAATGTTAAAATATACCTAAAGTAAATTCGTACTTTTATTTCTTGAATTTAAATGAGTACGATTACAAAAGAATTGATTAATCAAGTACCTAGTTCAACGCGGAGTCTACTTCAGAGAAATTCAGGGTTTTGAAGAGATCATGAAAAAACTCAACGTCGAAGAATACCTTAAATTTAACAATTTAATGCATAAAACACTTCTCTAATTGCAAAAATAACCTAAACTTGTATTAAATAACAAATTTTAATTTGAATAACAAAAAATATAGTTCATCTAAATATCTTAAAAGATCAAGAATCGTGAGATATTGATGTATCCTCACCTTAACCAAAAACTAAATAACAATAGTTCAGCATACAACATCCCTTCATAAAACACGCTAAATTTAAATTTTCAAAACACTGTCGAACATCACTCCGAATATGCAAAGCCACTCGCACTTCCAGAAACACCCAGCAAACGCGTATGTGCAAACAGCCCATTCGCTTCAGTCCCCCAACAGCATGACTCAAGGCAAACACACACGCGCGCGCCATAAAAGCCCTCATAAACGCATCTGCTTAAAAATTTACATCGGATTCATACATACATGGCCCTTCCCCCGCGTAGCTGCCGATTGATAATACAAGTGCCGCGCGACGCCAACGGCAGCTTTCTCGCCTCACCCCCTCCCACCCTGAATGAACCCATCCGACGGTAAAGCAACCGAGAGGAAAGAGAGAGAGTACACCCTAGAAAGATTCTAAAGGAAAGCATAAAAGCTCGCGCTCGCGCGCGAGGGAGCCGTTTCGGCGTGCGCGGACTGGTGAAAAATCAGGAAATAAGAGACAATAAAAGATGGGTGGGGAAGGGGGTGCGCGATGATTTTTTTACGGCTCGACGGAGTCGCGCATGAGAATCGTCGTACATATAAAAAGGAGGAAGAACGGGGAGGAGGTGGAGATACGGGGAAATCCGCGAAACTTTTTACTTTTAGCGTTCGACGATATAAAAGTGTATAAATAATTCGTATGTTTTTATGGATGTGTCTTTGTATTTTTTTATTTGTTTTTAGACATCTTTAGCAATATGATTGTCTAATGTAAACACAATAGCTGGTATTCTTAAGGGGTAACGCTACTCTAGCTTTTTCAAAAAATCGACTTTTATTTGGCTTTAATGATGCTTAAGGTTCCTAGAATTGATATGCACCTGGTCCCAATTAATCCTAAGTGCCTTTAAAGTCAGCCCGGCGATACCAGGTGCAGCGTCACTGGGCGGTAATGCGGTCAAATGCGTTTTTCTACAATCAACATTTTTCAAAATCTTGTGGAGGGTTTCGCCCTCATTTTTAATCCGATTTACTTGAAATTTTAACTGTAACTTCGTAATAACATTCCTCGTATGATGACGTAGGGAATTTTTGATATCATGTTTATTTTTTTTATAAGCAATTTACCGCTGAATTTTTGGTCAAAAACGCAAATTTTTTTCAAAAGTGTAATTTGTCAAAAATCAATATTTTAAAAAAGTCCTACGTCATCTTATGTATTTTTATGATTCAGGTTAAAAATTGTTTGAGTTAGGTGCCCCAAAGTGGAGCTATTTCGAAAAAACAATTTTTCGGATTTTCCACAGTACAGCAGATATTTTGTATTAAAGTGTCAATAAAAACAATTTTTTACAACCTAAAAACATGCGCTACAACCCCTTATTAATGAATTTCCTGTAAACTTTCTCGTTTCCTCACAAAAATTTACGAAAAATGCTCATTTTTTAGAGAATCAGAGTGGCGTTACCCCTTACGTTGCTTCAAACAGTCAATTTTTCAATTTTGTTTGAACGGTCAAAATTTTAAATATCAGTTATCGTTCTGAATTCTGAGGTATAATTTTTAGATCAATAAGAGTACTCAAAATAAAATCTTACTGATTTTCACCTATTAGAGTATATAAAACATAATATATTAACAAAATGTTACATCTGCAAGTGTTATTACCGTACTCACAATTAATAAAAAAAAATTTACTTGAAAACTTAAAAATTCTTGGATTTTATTTTTAGTAACCATATTGAATTTTTACAACGAGAATGTTATAAAATCAATTATAAAGCATTCTATCGCCAAATGTATAATAAGTACCTTACAACTAAAATCATACAATTTTATCGCATGTAAGGCTATAAATTATATTTTTTCTAATAGCGAATTGAAACGACTTGTGTTTATTTGCCTCCAATTTTCTTCGATCGCAGCTATTCTGTACCCAAAGTATGGTGAATTCCCACAATTTCCATTCATATCAGACAACACACTCTAAACACCTCCGCGTCCCCATAAAATCCACAACATTCCCTTCAAAATCACCCATATCGAACGAAAGACCTCATATAGGAACAAAAAGAAGAACAGCGATGTAAAATAAAGAGAGGCTTGAAGAGCCAAGATGAAAAAAAAAGAGAAGAGAAAAGCGCGACGACGAGAAAGGATCTACACGACGAGCCGAGAAGCCAACGTATATACCTATCCCTCGTCGCAATACAGGAGAGCGTATCCATACACCTATACACAGCCTGCACGGAGCACACGTCGTCGGTTCAAGTGACACTAATGCATTCTGGAAGCGATGCGCGCGCCAGCGCCGGGGCGCCCGCCACTCGACGACAACCTCTCGATCCGGGATTCACTTCGCAAACTTCCTCCTCTCCTCGTTCGTCTCTCTATCGTATATTTCTCGAGTAGTGTGTAACTCTTGCTTCGCGGGATCTCTCTTTTCTCTTCTCTTTTTTTCCACGGTATATACGCTCTTTCTCTTTGCGCGCGCCCGCGAGAAGTTTCCTTCGTATATATGCGCGCGCTCGGCTCGCTCCTTTTTTTTTTCTGCTTTACATCGGCCGCGTCGCTCTTAACTTTTGGCGCCGCGCGGCTCATATATGCGTGTTCGCTCTGGTTTTCTTCTTCTTCTTCGGTCTTCTTCTTCGTTTTGGACTAGTTCCTAAGTTTGGATATTTCGAGAGCTGGTGCCGGGGAAATTTTTAGTATTGCGAGGCGCATGCTTTGTGAGAGGGGAAAGAGTTGTAGAGAAAGAGAGAGAGAGAGAGAGGGAGTTTTGATGCGCACTGGGAAATTGGGTTTGCGAGTCGTGAATGAGGGAATAATCGCGGACGGAATATGTTGCGGGAGATGAAAGTTGCGAGGGTGTTTTATTCGGTTTCGAAAAAGTGAAGTGCGGTTACGAGGAGCTCGAGGAAGCAGCTTTTAGAAGGGCATTCGAATAAATATAATATAAAATTTACTGAAGTTTTGAAAAATTGTTGAAAAGGCAGTAGTGAAAGGCTTTGAGAAGCATTTTTATGTTCAAAGTTTACAGTCTGTAGAATCAGACATTCTTTTCTTACACCTTTTCAAAGTTATATTGCTAAGAAACCAATTCTATATTGAGACCCTAATCTTGATCCTATTGTTGGTCAATTTTGTTTACAAATAAGTACATTGAATTCATAACTAAAATCATATATTTTAAATGATTAGAATGAATAATTTAAAATAAATATTATAAATAATTAAGTGAAAAAATTAAATTTAACCATCATTTATAAAAATAAATATGTCTTTAAAAAGAATATACTTTCAGCAATATAATACAATACATATGTCAGTAAAAGAAAGTTTGAGAAAGTTTTATAGGTCAAATATTGACGTAAAGTCTCTTTCAAAAAATTCTCAGAAAACGTTTTTTATTTATTACCTTGGTAACAATGAATGCAGTTATAACGTTTCTTTACCGCATAGTTAGAAATTAGTAAAATATGTATTATTTTCTGATTCATCTATAAATAAAAGGTAGACCATATGTTAAATATCAGACTCGTGTCTCTGTCTTTTAAGTCCCAAATCAAACGAAATTAGACCAACCAAGCTTTATTACCATTTCTCAGTAAAAAACTTTTCAAACAACTTTACCACAATCCAAAAAATCCCTCTTATCTCGCAAACAATTCCGATACAAAAAGAAAAGAGAATAAACACCCAACCCATCTCATTGCTAATTCCCATACAAAGACACCTCTCACCTCTGCGCGCATATATCTTTCATATTTCTCCCGCGGCAGTATTTCTCCCTCGCGACCCCTCTTCAACACTCCTCACGCTCTATATATCACTTTTTGTATTTATTTTGCGCTCGCTTTCTATATATCTGTTTGTCAAGTCGCCTCCCGTTTTCTTTTGTGCACCTCTCTCTCTGTCTCTCTCTCTCTCCGCGCATCCCGCCAACATAGCATTTTTCTTCTGCTCCTCGAATTTCTCTCTCTCTCTCTCTCTGCACCGCCACGCTCCGCACCTATAAACTTTTGACTTTGTAATTCCTCTCCCATTCCACGCCTCTTTCGCAGTCCCGAGCTTCGCTGCAGCTTTATCCCCTCCTCGCGAAATTTTTCCTCCTCTTTTTTTTCTTCACTTCCACACTCAGTTTTACGGCCTAAAGCCCGCGAGCGCGCATACATATATACATCCCACATCCTCGAATCTCGCGTCTCTTTATATCCTTCAATCTACTCGAAAGCTGCCGTATAAAGAGAGAGAGAGAGAGAGAGAGAGAGAGAGAGAGAGAGAGAGAGCGAATAGATTCCTCTTTCTCGCGTCCGCGGTATAGGTACGCGGGCCCATTTCCTGGATGACTCGTGGATGTGTATGCGCGTTATAACCCCCGCGCGCTCGCGTCCGAGATCCTTATACACTCGAAAAGTGCGACTGCGCTTCCCTCCCATACGCGTATTATATAGCCTCGCTGCTTCCTCTTCTTTTCCTCGTATCCTCCGGAGATAACCCCCCTCGCGCGTGTATTTACATATTTGCGCGAGGAGGAGATTCCGCGCGGCGTCCTGGGAATTCGGCACGCGGAATAATATTTAAATTTCGTTCCATCTTTTTGTACGATCGCGCGTGTGCGGAGGTAGCGCGCGCATCGCGGATGATCTTCGCCGGAAATCACTGGGCTTCTTTCGTTTTCTTCCCGGTTTTGCTGGATGCACTTTTCTTGCCGGTCTCCCGAGTGTGCTGTGTCGTAAGTAGGCTCGATGCTTTGGGTTTATTGGGCGCCGTGTTTATGGTAAGTGTTACTTTTCCGGGTGCGCGAGTTTTTTAATAAGGTGGAGGTTTTTGTTGGGGATTGGAGTGGTTGTGTATAATGCTTATCTTGGATCGTTTGAATGCGATGGGACGTGGCAGAATATCTTTGATTCTATGTAGATGGAAATTTGAAGATCAATATTTATTATGATTGCGTTTTGAGGATGAAACTAAAATGAGGAAGCTGGCTGTTTTGCGAGGGCACACAACCAAGAATTTTCTGAGTTTGAAATATCTGGAGGATTTCCTGACTTGTATGCAATATTTGAAGGCCTGTTGCAGGTGAACGAAATATCTGAACTCAAAGTATCGCTTTTTCGTACCATTTTGTACTGAACCTTCTTATTGAGTAAAGTGTAAAATGTAGTAATTTAAGTGCTTAAAATCCAAGTTCTTGACCATAAGTTTATAGTCAACCTTATGAAGTATAATCAAATGAATTTGAGACAAATTTATTTTCTTCAAATTATGCTAATTATTTTTATTTTGACTAAGGAGTAAGATTGAATTACCTTAGAATTTAAAATAATAAAACATATTTTATAACACATATATTTAAAATATTATATTAAATATGTTTATTACTAATTTTAATAATAAAAAAATATTCATATTATTTTATTTTTTACAATGTATTTCATTTAGAATATGTAATTAATTGAAATGTTTCTTTCTGTTGCAGGTGAGTTACTGAATCAATCATTCTGCTAAATCTCCTAAGCCTAGTAAGTTTTATTTAGTTTCATTATATACGTTTACTTATTATTTTGGAATAAGATTTAATAGAGAAGAGTAAATACCCGTGAAAGTCGAATACGATGCGCATTTATATACATTTTCCTTTCTTTTTTTCTACTTTTAAACTGAATAAATGAATAGTGCTAATGGGTATTGGGAAATATGTACAATATTTTAATACGGTTTTATAGCAAATATTTACGCTGAAAAAAATTAATCAGCTTAACACTTTTTTCAATCAAAACATATTCGTTATGCATTAAATTATTTAAAATTTTTAAATCCATAGATAGTGCGTTTGGTGATTTGCACAGACTATTTAATAGTAAATAAGCAAAATATTACAACTGAATTTTTAAATTCCTTCGAGTTTCTTCCTATTGAATAATGTGCATAATTCTAGATGCAAGTGTACCACTTTATGATTGTACATACTTTTAATTGCATATTATGGGATGACATTTTATGTTACTATGTAATTTTAACATTAAAAAATATAAGAAAAATAGATATTATTTTATATGCCGATATATATAAAATTTGATACTCCGTTAATACTTACATGTTCATCCATATGCGTTTTTCACTCGTTCGGTTCTAAATTAATTGTTCGTACATTTATAACTTAATTTTCGAATCTACGTACCTCAACTCACGCCTCGTTCTACTTCATCCTCTCCTCACAAAAATGTTCCACTTTTCAAAGGACATGTATGCCTTCAAAGAACCTGCACTCCCAACATCAACCCTTCCACTTTTTCCATCCGCGCGTATTTTCAATATTCATTCTCAATCCCGCTCCGCGCGCGACGAGGAATCGAATTCTCCCTCGCTCTCTGTCCTCGAACTTTCCGCGCGCCACGATGCACACTATACTTGTTTCGCGAGTGCTATATCTTCTCTCGGAACAGCGGCGAAACTATCGTTCACCCATACCCCGAGGGGGGGGGGGGGGCATAGCAGCCTCAACTTTCAAGAATCCTCGAGATTCTCGTCCCCTTTGTGCGATGCGCGCCTCTCGCTACACACCGGATGTATGGATTGGACGGATTCGGAATATCGATGATATCAGAAATCTTTGCCTCCGCAGCAGTGGCACACACACACATATATACAGGCAAGAGTCAAGAAATATTATCCGCGTTTTGTCCGACACGCCCGCGCGCCCCCGCGCGCTACTTGAGAATCTGGAGCTGGAGCTGGAGCCGAAGCTATATTCGGAGCCCCTTTGACATTTAAATCGCGGCTGCAGGGGCGCGTAAATTCAGCCCGGCGTGCGCGCGTGTCTGTTATTTGGAGGGGAAAGGGGAAAGGGGGAAGGAAGTGACGCGTTGGAATCGCGACGGGGCGACATTAGTCAGAAGGGGGAAAAAATTGGTGAGTGCGTGCAGCGAAGGGTTTGTTTGAGGTAGTTGATGTTTGAACGACTTTTTTTGCGAATAGATCATAATTTGGAGTGCGTGTTAAATGTGGCGTTATAGGTATGTAATATATAATATATGTGGTATAGAAATTTTCGGAAGCTATACCGTATCAAAATTGAGAGATGTAGGGGAGAGTGGCATAAAATGGGTAGGATATTTTCATAAGGCTTACTAATAACTATTGAAGATTTGTTTTAATACATTCGGTAAACATGCAAAGACACAGTTAATAAATGTCTCTATATGATACCATGTAAATAAACTTCGTAAAATTGTTTACATCGCGGCACAGAATAAGTTGTGATACACAATGGGTAGTACCATGGTTTATCAATAGTAATGTTATTGCTAAAAATTTTTTTCTTATTTAGATTTCAAAATAGTATTAAAACTATTACTTTAAAGCAGTAATGAACTCATAAAATGTTATTCTTTTGTTCATATATGAAAATAAAGTACTAGTCACAAAAGAATTTTTTGAATTGAACAAACAAATTGTTTTTTCTCTTACTCGGTCAATTTGGCACATATATGGCTGTAATTTTGTTACAGTGTGTGTTTTGTACATATGTTATTAATTCTTAATGTTTTTATTGCTTTAGTTATTCTATTCGGTTAATAATTAAGATTGCCCATTGTGTACACCTACCTATTGTGTCCCACTCTCCCCTACAGCTTCAAAGTTACGACGTATTATTAAATAATCCCTATAGTAACCTCGTTAAAAATGGTGTTGTTTTATTTAGTTAAAAAAAATTGTTTTCGCCATTTAAAATAAAAAACGAATATCCGATGATAAACGTTCTTAATAATATTATTAAAAAAGACCCCTGCTAACTGATTTAGTAGAAAGTTTTTCCCAAAAGAACTTAATTAAGAAACTTTTTATGCAAAATTTGCACTTAAAGAAGGTGGTACTTAAAATCACTTGCCAGGTGCGAATGTCCAAGCTCCGATAGTAGGAAATCAAAGAATACTTACAAATTTCCCAACACTGACAAATTTTACATTGACAAATGACAGAAACACATTTGAAATTCCTTTTTATTTACATAAAATTTAAACTTCTTAATTTTGTAAATAAAGCATAATAAATTGTTTTAATAAATATTACCTTTTCATATATATCAATTAACTAATTGAAAAGCTCAAGCGGGAATACATGCAAATTTCCCAAGGTAACATTTCAATATTAATATTCAGAGTAAAAAAATTAGTTTTTGCTTGAATATAATTATTTAAGAGATATATATTATAATTTGATTGAAAGTTATACTTGGAGGCATATTTTGCGATAATTATTACAGTGGATTAATGTTATATTAACAACAAAAATATCATTGAGTCATCACCGTATTATACCCCACTTTTAAAGAGTACACAATTTGTAATAATACATTTGAAGAAAGTCAACCTTTTATAAAAGCTTGCAGTAAAACATTTATTTTGCAAATGTGTTCTCGTTATTGACCTACGGAAACTGTAATAAAAAAGAAGTTTAAAGCATAAAGGGCATATATTGTACGGATTATTTAATATATTCAAGGATTTTCTCTACATAAATTACCAGAGAATATACTAATTAAAACATTTTACTCTTTTTGGTAATTTATGTAGGGAAAACTCTTTAACTAATTAAATAATGGTACAACACATACATTCCCTTTGTACCTCCGAGCCTCTTTTTTACATTATTTTTCATTTTGACTATGCTCTCTCACACTTTTGACTCACTACCCAAGCTACCCGTAGCTCTTAACAAGGCTAATTGAGTTCGGCGACCTATCTCGTAATTTCGCGCGAATTACGTGCTCACCCGCAAAAACCCACCAACTGTAAAAATTTGAAACGTTTCTGCTTTTTTTTTTCGATTACCCTAGAGCACCTTTCTCCTCATAACTCAATAACGATCGTGTGATTATTCAGTGGCCGCTGCACGCGGCAGAAAATAAAGCCGCACCGCGGATATGGAGACGGACCGCGGTGCTATGCTATACTTCTGCTCTTCCTCCTGCAGGCTAAAAGGAGACGAAGCGAGAGAGAGAGAGAGAGAGAGAGAGGAAGGGCGGGATAAGACGTAGAACAGAGTGGGAGAGAGGGTGAAGAGACGAACGAGCAGTGTACAGATGAAGAATGTGAGCGAGCGAGCGAGGGAGAGGGTGCATGAGAGCTTTAAAAAGGGGCCAAGAGAGAAAGAAAGAGAGAGAGAGAGATGAATATTTGACTTGATATTAATTTATAGCCTCGGCACTTTGTAAGTCAGATCGTGAGCTCAAATAAATAGGAGGATATGTCGGGGGGCGAGCTTTAACTCTTGAGCCAAACGCCTGGCGGAAAAAAATGTTTCTTGCGCGCGTTTGGACTTTTGATCTTTTATTCGACACGATTTTACATTTTAGGGCATAAAAATTATAGGACGATTCGTCTTTTTCTTTTTTAATCATACTTTACGATTGCGAAGCCTGGGAGTAATGGCTCTTAAAATAAATGAAAAATGAGTTAGAAAAGTTGTTTAATAACTTTGGAAGTACACCTAACTTTTTTACGTCACCTCTTGGCTTTTATTTTTGACGAGGGTCTTGTTAGGTCGAAATACCCGTTTCAAAAAAAAAAAAAGAAGGAAAGAAATGTCATATGTCTGTCCGACAGAAGTCATTCTATCATAATTAACTTTTAAAAACAAAATAAAACCAGCTAACCACAGAAACTTAAAACAAAGACTACCACAAAACGAATCCTGGAGATCACTGGAGATATATGGCCAAATCAACGAACATTTTAACTTCGTATAAAGAAAAAATTAACAAGTCTGGAAAATGTGTGGCGATAATCTGACGATAGTCTGGTAGAAATCTAGTAATAACTACGATGCTAGATTTTTATTGAAAGTATGTCACGGAAACTCATACGGAATAATTAACTGATTAGAATTTCTAGTGTACTTATTTGTCAATATCGATCGGGATCGAAATAAATCATGTTTTTCCATTAAACAGTAAAAAAGTTGTTTTTTTTTAACATTTTTGCTTAAAAATAAAAGGGTATGTAAGGACTGATTTCGGCATAAAGGTAATATAGTCAGTATTAATTAATATGATATTTGTAATAAATTGTTTATAATGAATGATAATTTTAAGCTAAATTGCTTTTTCCTGGCGGGTGATAAAAATTTTAATTAAATTCGTCGTTGTTAAACGGCATAGTTGTAAGAAAAAGAAACTAATTACTGGTAGGTCAAATACTCTTTTGTATCACCATTTTCTTACTTTAAAATTACTTTAAATCTTTATTTAACACCGAGACGAATAAAGTCCTTTAGTTCGAAATTACCATTTATAATCATTTTGAACCCTTTTCCTTTAAATATTTGTAAAATAAAAAAAAAAGATGAAAATTAGTATTACTGCAGACTGAACAAAACGCAATGCTTTTATTTTACAATCGTAACCAAAAGTTTGGCATATGAACGTACGTCAGACTTCTCCCAGACTTCCACTAGACTTATAGTGCCAGACTAATTTTTTACGCGCTATTATTGACAATTTCATCAGACAACTCTGAAAGTTAAAAGTTCAGTGGACACCGACATAAAAGGCCAGTATCCCTCTTTCACACACATACACACACCCACACTACACCACTATCAATTCTGCCGATTCCTGGCTACTCGCGTAAAAGATTCCCTCGTGAAAGTGGGCGGCGGCGGTGAATCGACTTCGGCCAAGTTCATATTTCCGTGATGTTCCGCCTCGTAAATAATTCCCGCGGGTCCGGATCCCTCTGCTCTTGCGACGCATTCGTTCTGATCGCCGGGCCATTTTTGCCCCGACTGCCGCCGCCGCATAATTGAAGAAACGAACTTCCGCTCGTGTCTGAGCAGAACTTCGGAGTTTGTTTGGAAGAGCGGGGATTCGCGTTGTTGATTTACAGCTTTAAATCTTTATGAGAGGACAGAGAGAGAGAAAGAGTTAATGCGACGATGATGGTTTGGCAGTGTTTTGGAAACTCGCGCGAGTGCTTTGACATTGCGCGGAGTAATTCGGATTAGGCACTGTAATTAGGTTAATTGAATGTATTTGTAATGTAGGTGAGGCGGAGCTCGAGCCTCGGCAAGTGCCTGTACCGCGCGTTATAAAGTCTGGAAATGCCCGTTACAAAGCTGGATTTAACGTAGGTTGCGCGGAGCGAGTTTTGGGTAATTGAAGGCAATTGTGGCTCTTGCAGTGCGGTGAAATTAGCGGAGTGCTTTCGGGAACATAAGAATTGCGCTGTGTTTTAGTGCGCGTCGATGCAGTTGAAATTTTTAACGCTTAGTCACTGTAGAGCAAAGCAGAAAGCTTTTATTAAGTAATTCATATTTGACGTTTGAAATATTCGATTTAATCAAAGCGTGAATCACAATATTTGACAAATCAAACAAGGCGCTTAAAAGCTTTTTATACTAAAATTAAGAACGGAAAAGTGCTATGTTCTTTATACACGATATTCATGTTTTATTTATTTTTCATAAACTATAACAGAAATGATAAAATAATTTTTTTCGCATTTAATTTTTGTTTAAATGGAAATGTTTATTGGTATCACCTAGAAGTTGGTATCACCTACCTTGTAGGTGCCAAATCCCTATATAGAAAAGAGGAATTTTGTCGGAAAATTTAAAAGTTATTTATTCTATTGGCTTCACTGATGAGTTGAACAATATTTTAATTTTCTAAATAATCGAAATAATCGAAGCAGGTTAAAGGCAATGACCATTTTACCTTACTGCAATATATGTGTTAATTATACATACCTAGTCCGTCTAAAGTAAAATAAATATATGCCGCCATACATTGCATCAAAGCTATCAACGCAATCTTGGACAGATATATTTAAATGCATTTTTTATCTATTAGTAAAAAGCATTGATTTACATCATAATGACGTTACGAAAATACTCATTTGAATTATCCTCTAATCCTCTAATCTGACTTCCGAGATCCTCCGAGTCCGGTGGTCTGCCACATACTGATCAATGAATCTGGAATGTGGTCTATTTATCGACAGGCTCCGGTCTGCTCCATCTTACTTCCTGAAAGGTCCACCCTGCTGGTAGTTCCACCGCAGATTGAGCAATGAGATTGCGTCCTGTTTATAAACCCAGGCGTTAATTCGATGTTAACTTTCTCTGTGCCGTTGGTAGATCCGCGCAGTCCAACTCGAAGGTCCACCGCAGACCGAGCTGTGAAGTTTAATCGTAGCCTATTTATAGCATGACCAGGTCCAGCTGTGACATTTGCTTTGCCCCTCTGCTCGAAAATCCGATGCAAACTGATCGGTCAGATTCACCTCCAATATATCGTAAATGTGTCTGTATTCATCCAAACTTAAGTATATACGAATGTATTCACTTGTAATAGAGGTTTGATATATTTGTTAATCATTTTTATTTATATAACTATATATAATTATTTATAATCATATATAATTGTATATAATTATATATAACTATATACAATTATACAGAATTATATAGAGACCGAATTTATATATAACCATATATAATCATATATATTTATATATAATTTTATATGCTTATATTATTTTTATAATTATATATAATCATATAGAACTATATATAATTATATATAATCATATAGAACTATATATAATTATATATAAACATATGTAATTATGTATAATTATATATGATTAGTATATACAGTTATATATAGCTATATATGACTCATATTTACCGGGGCTTCCATTTCCTAAATTACCTACCAGAATAACAGTCATCTTCTTTGAGGATGTAACTAAGAGATATGTACACACCTCTAGGACTATGAAGAAACTAAACAATACAACACCAAAGCGACTGGAGAAGCTTGAAGATAATGACAACAATTCAGTCACATCAAAATTTGTCTTCCACTTCTTTTAATTAATAAACTTCTAACCGCGCATATCACGAGCCACAGAGCGTCATCATTATCTCCCTAACCGCGGAGAAACTTTAGGAACTTCAAAACATCACTAGATCCCGGGCACTGCAAAACGCTCTCAACGCGCGGGAATTCAACTACCTCCCCATATAATAACACAAAGCGCAATTCGCGCGCCGTACTGCATACCGAGCCCCGCAGCGGACGAAAAATTGAAACAAAGCGAGGTCCAGACCGGCATTAAAATTAAGCTCGCACACGTGCCCCAAAGCGACTACTGGGCTCTCTCGTGCCTCGACCTTTAATTCAAGGGCATATCCGTCCTGAGCGCTGCACTCGTATAATGGTCGCCCTTCTAAACTCATACATAATAATTTCGCGCGCGAAGCGCCCCCCGAGGCTGCGCCGTACCGAGCCAACTCGGCGCCCAAAGGACAACGGACACACATCGCGGGTGAAAGGCTCTTCGCTCTTTCTCGCTATCTCCCGTTTCGGGGCTAAAACGGCGTGGAAAATGAGGCGAGAGGAGAGAAAGTGAGGGTGCGTTCATAGTAGGGATGGGACTGATTAAATCTAGAGCTGACCTCACCGGACTGGACCTAATTAGATTCAACCATATCTAAATATACCCGAATCAACGGGTATTAATAATAATTCTTAATCTAATGATTTTCTTCACTATATTGTTATAGTTATTTATAATGTTTGCATTTTCAATCTAGTTAACTTAGAGAAAAAAGGAATTATGAGTGCACACAGGTTTAATGTTTTGTGAAAAGTAATTACATGCCTCTACGTTCATATAGTGGTCTCGCGTTATGATGCCGGGTTATGTGTGTACATAAAAAATTTTCTTTATACTCTACTTAAACTGGAAAATAATTCGTTGTTTATTACATGAATTCCCTGGCAGAAATATCTTTCTGCTGACAAATAATTGTGTCAGGAATTTTGCATCAAAATTGCGGCAGATTTGTAATAGAAATTTGCAAGTAGAAAATCGCATAACGTACAGCAGACTTGCAATAGGAAAGTGCAAATCAAAAATTCGCATAATAGAAGCTTTGAAATTTTCTCCAATGAGTCTTCAGCGATTCTCTTGCAAAATCAAATGCCTTGACCACGCATGTTCCACAGTAACTTCCATTATATGCATGAAAATAAAGCAAAATTGCTTCAGATTTACGATGGGTTTGCTAACGGAGACTGACATAACTCACATCATAAAGTTTCTATAATGAAGTTTCTAAAATCAATAAATAAATAAATAGTCTATTGACTGGTAAATTTTTCAATAAAAATTGTAATAATTAATTTTATAAGCGTATTGGAGTAATGTACGTATCAACACTTATGATCGAATATATACTATCGAATATATCCTGTAATACATATCCTGTCAAACATATCCTACAATATATCCTATCAAATAGAATTCGATTACGTCTAGTTAAATCTGGTTGAATCTACCGTTGTGTCGAGTCAGCTCTAGACCCAAGCAGCCCCATCCCTGCCGTCCCACTATGAATGCACCCTAAAACGTCGCGGACAACGAGGCGGAAAGAACGGAAACGCAAGGCCGTAAAAAGCGACAAAGACCGAACGGGGCGCCCTAAGCGCTCCCAAGGTGTGTCATCTCCGTGGCGCGGGCTACTTTATATCCGGCGGGTGTCGCGTTTCGCGGACTTTCTTTCGCCCCCTCCCCCACCCACGTATACACACACCCACACGCGCGTGTCGCATACGAAGACAGCGCGGGGGACACTCGACTTTCGGGAGATCGGCTTTCGCGGGAATTCGCACCTGGGGGAAATTACTAACCATCGCGCGGATGGATTCTATCCAGGACTTTGCTCGTTGTCACTCGTGGCTCTCTTTCTCTCTCTCGCGGTTAATTACTTTTCCGATTTGGCCTCGCGTGGCGCGGATTTTACCCGAACGGGTACATGTGTGTGGGTTGGGTTGGCTTTGGTTCCGTTCTGGGTTTGAATGGGTGAAGGCTTGTTTCGTGATTCGATTGTTGTTCTCGTGTTTTTTCTTCTTCTCTTTTTTCGTTTTTGCTGAGTTTGGGGATTCGGAGAAGGTTTCGGAGAGGCTGATCTGGATTTGGGAAGTAAAGGGATTCCGGGTTAGGCTGGTAGAGAATCTTTTGTCGACGGAGGGGGAGGTTTTAGTTTATCGTGGCGGTGAATGAGCGAGCTGGGAGATTGATGGTTGAGTTGGAAAAATTGTTTTGTCGGAGTTGATGATAAGATTTGCGTACGAAGTAATGAATATTTTAATTGATAAGTGTCGGAGAAAATCTAGATAGTTTTATTTTGGTTGGAACTTGATCATACATGTTTTGGACATCGTAATTTATTATTTATACCACTCTAACCTCAAAATCACAACTTTAGAATGATTTTTCGGTGCTCGTGGTATAAAATACGGTTCGAAACTACTGCGTAAGTAGATTATTTACCTCATGTTTTCGCACACGTGTCGAAATGTACTATTATTTATAGCTAATTCAATCAATAAAAGATAAGATTTACTTTTAAGAAAACGATTGAAAATTAGCAAGATTACTTGTAATTTGATTAATTGCACACTTCCATTTTTCTCTACTATAAAATTCTTTAATTATAATATATTCTACGCATAATTTGTAGCAAATGATTAAAAAAGAAGTTTAAAAGATAGTGAAAAATAATTTTTTAAACGGTCTTCATACTTCCGCATTCCTTTAG
This sequence comes from Gastracanthus pulcherrimus, assembly GCA_949152435.1. NCBI lineage: Eukaryota > Metazoa > Arthropoda > Insecta > Hymenoptera > Pteromalidae > Gastracanthus > Gastracanthus pulcherrimus. Next base: position 25,058,657 of record OX424574.1, on the reverse strand, counting down.
TAGAAGTCGCATTTCTATTTAATTAATTACTGAAAAAATCATTAGGTGCAAAGCGAAAATATCATAGATAGAGACTCTTTGAGGAAATATAGCGTGCAAAAGTAATTGGAAGCGAAGGTATCTTTTTCGCTGAGTTTTAAAGTTATCATTAGGAAAAAGGCCATTAAAATATTAGTTGAATAAATAAGTATCGGAATCTTAAAAAATTTTATAATAAAATTAAAATCAAGTTTATAATCCCTTTTCTACGCTCATTTGATTTCGTGTACAGCGTGTAAAATTAATTTAAAGAGATAGCATATTTTTTCTCTGAGTTTTAAAGTAATCGTTAGGAATAAAGGCCATTAAAATATTTGTTGAATGCGTAAGTATCGAAATTGAAAATTTCTTTATGTTATGTAACTATTAAAAACCAATGTTATCACATATTCATGAAAACGGTGTTCGTTTCAATAATGTATAATGCAATTCTTCATCTGCTAAAATTAGTTAACCTAATAATAGTGATCTACTTATACAATTATCTCATAATATTAAATAATTGCTGAATTCGTGGAAGAAAAACATCCCTCTCGAGGATTTATCGAACTACCTATTATAATTCCATTAAATTGATTCTAATTGAAAGTTAATTACTTCAGTTCGATATTCGTCCCGATAAAATTTTATAATTCTTCCTCTGCTGTTCCTCGTTCTTGAAGCTTTATTTTCAAACTTAGAAATTTAAGTACACTTAATGAATTCTCACTCAAACAACCGCGCCAATTACGTCGAATCATATTAAAATGTTCAAGAGTCGACATCTCCATTGCAATTAACGCGATATGTACGATAAAGCCTGCATATATGCTTCGTGCCACATACGTGCGGGAGCTTTATGAAACGTGTTTCGAAACGACGCGGCAAGTGCATTTCGCGTTTACCGCGAGAGTCAAAAGCCGCCACCGCCGGTTCCTGATATATAACAGAATCGCGAGCGCTGTATAATACCGCGAATGCTCGAGACGACGAATCTTCTCTCTGCCTCGTTGATATAAAGGCCCGCGAGACGAAACGAGCCGCCGACGCTATATATTCCCAAAGCGAAATCACTGCTGCGCGCAGGTTGCGTTATATATACCTACAGGGTGTTTGGAAACTATTGCTGTGGTGCAGTTCAGAGAAGTATTGTAAGGGGGATCTCTCGCGAAATCAATAACCATATTTAAAGTAAATGCCGTCAACTCTCGATGATTGGAAGTTGATGGGACGGAGAAACAGCTTCGAATTATCAATATTTGAATTAAGCATCGAGAGTCGATTGTATATATTATAACTAATGTTATTAATATTAGTTACATAAAATTTTAAGAAAAATTATCGATCTAATGTAAGCGCATTGAGAAATAAAACAGCTGTCAATTCATTAACACTTGAGCTTTCTCAAGTGTAATTAAACGTTTTAATATGAAATTATTTAGATTAATATATTAATTTAAATAGCTTTATTATAGCTATTTTAATATCGTAATTATTAAATACGGCGCTTAAAAACCAAGGGGTATAAGTGCATTTTACAATTTGAAATTGAAAAACACGTATACTAACGATTTTTTCAAATTGTATAATATGAAAATAAATTTTACATTTGCTTAACGTCAAAAATTAACGATATAATATCGAGTTCACTGATTTCAGTAACGTCAGATATTACTAAATTTGTTTATACGTTAAAATACGCCCGTTAAAATATATTATTTATCTTAACAATTACCTCATTAGTTAATCAATTGTTTATAATTAATATTTTTATGAGAATTAATTAAAATAGCATTTATATATCTAGGCTGCTCTATAACATAGTAGAATATAAGTCCATTTTGAAAGTTCTTTAAACGCAATACCATCATTATTTAACTCATTTAGTTATTGTCGTTAATAAATAATTTACTACAATATTAATCAATAAATTCCTCCATTCAAATTAGTCAAATGACAATTTGATAATATGTCATAAATGTTAAAATGATTACGACCGTTGGCTAAATTCTAATGTACTTATTTCAATTTCATTTGGAATGTCCAATTCTATAAATTACCTATGTTATTATCAAAAATAAACAATTTACGTTTGTCTAAAAATACGAGTATAGTTTTTAAATAACACGTTTTCACAATGACTACAATACTCACTTTTTATTTCTATATCTGATACTTTTTTTAAAAGATATCAGACGATTATTTATTAAAATAAAATTTTATTGTAAAACATCTTACTACAATCAATCTCGAGTCATACAGTAAACCACCCCGGTATAGTATACATCAATCTCATTCGCAGTCAGTGTCATTCATAATCGTCCATTAATGGCCATATGAATAAGATTGATTTTCAGCACGGCACACTTCAATCCGTATACGCCAAACAACGAAACAGAGATCACGTTAACGCCAGCCCGTTTTCCACGAAACAACGACCTCGCCCGTTATTTCGCACCCCCTCGCACCCAGAGCATCACACTCAAACTAAACATCACCCCCTCCCACCCCTCTCTCTCTCTCTCTCTCTCTCTCTCTCTCTCACTCACTCACTCTCACTGTCTACTAGCCTCGCGCGCGCGCGACAAATTTCACCGCGGAAAATTAGTAGGACACGACAGCCAGGCATGGACGAACGAACAGCTCCGCGCCTCGTAACACACACACATACACACACACACACACATATATATAAAACGCACCTATACACTCGTGTCTGTACATATACCCTACTCGTATAAACGTGGAACATCTCGCTAACGCTAGCTGTTTCGCTCGCTCTTCCTTGTCAATTACGTCCCCGCGCAATAGGGGTATGTGCGCGCGTTCGTCCTCGTGCGCAGTGGCTCGAGCGGTCTCGGAACGAGCTCCTGCGGCCGATTAATCATGCTCTTTCGCTGCCTCTGCTCTGGCTCTCGATGCTATGCTGCTGTTGCTGTGGTGTCTCTTCTCTTTGCGAGTTCACTCTTGGATGCTTCTGGCTTCTGCAGGCGGGATTATAGGAGGATTTTTTTTTCTCTTTGTTCTTGAGATGGCAATTGTGGGGTTTTGTGCTCGTGCTAATTAAACAGTTGATGTTGGTTTAAGTCGAGTTCTAGGTTTTTGATGCGCTGTGCTGGGATGTTTTTTATTGATTTTGGTCGGGGAATGAGATGGGTTTCGAGTGAAAAGAGCGAGGTCGCGGGATGAAGAGATACTGAAGCAATACTGAAATTAAAATATTGTAAATAAATTGTTTGTTGTGTTTATAGATGATAAGATGATTTTTGAACCACTAAGTTAATAAAAGGAAAAATGTTCTTACATGCGATCCTTTGATAAGTGCTTCTCTGGAGGCTGATAGTAAATAATGGTCTGCGCATAGGATTATTTTCCATGGAATTCGGGTTGATAGAATACGTTCAAAGCAATTTGAAAAACTAATATATGAAGAGTCTTTCATTTATTTTGTAATTTTTATATAATATTCTGAGTTGAAGTACATTGAAGAAAAACCAATTGTGCATACTAAATTCTAAATTTAAATACAAGGCAACATTAATCGAATGCCTGCTATCACAAAAAGTCTAATATTATTTCATTGAACCAAGTAAAAATTATAAATTCATGTAATTTCTTCGAATGAACATTTAATTTTAAGATTAGCAAAAAGCATGTTCTTATATAAGTTACTAAATACTAAAACTCTTCGGAAATTAAACTTTTTTTCGACAGTAATTACGAAGATATCAAAAAATTCCGATTAACTAATGCAATCAACTAATAGAGCTGGTTGTAACTCCAAAATAGAAACTGATTTGCCATCGAGAAATATAATTTACATCTGTGTTAGTAAAATTGTTCACAAAATAGGGTTTAAGTACGTATATGTAAATTAGCTTTAATTGAATTGGTATTCAATTATAGAGTATTTTCGGAACTGATAATAAGTTCATTTTTCGGATGGTAGAATAATGAGAAAATTGGACTTATATTTGCGCACATGAAATTAATGTGCATAACGACGTCGTTTAATTTTAAATATTACTGGAGAGCATGCTCTGCTAAATTAGCTGCGTTCGTGGATAATAAAAGCGGAATTCTACATTCGAATGCACTAAATTTTGTAATAGAAATGCCTGCAGTTTTTAATCGCTTCGCGATTTTATAAATTAGTACGACTTAAGTATCGAAAATATGAAGAATTGTTATGATCGTTACGGTATAATTCATTAAAAGCAATACAGATCTGAGTAAAATTACAGTAATTACAGTCAAACGCCGATCTTTGACACTCTCTCGATTAATTTTTTATAAACAAGAAAGCAACTGGCGAGCTACGTGCACATGATTAAATGTAAACTGTGCTAAAAGTATTAATGAATTTAATAATTATGAGTTCTCTTATTCTATTTAGAAACTGACAAGGGAAATATCATACCTCTGGATCACGGATTTTAATGAAATTTTGGAAAGTATTTCCTCATAGCTAAAAATAATGCCCAGTCAGCCCAGTACCCGCAGTTTGAGGTTCTGAGGCCTATGAGATTAAATTCTGGGCTTCATTGCTATATACCAGAAGACATTTCCCAATGCCGCATCAAAATCTACGATCAGGAGGTATGATACCATCTTTTCCTCATAAGAAATGACTGGTTTAACAACGGCTAAAATAACAAGCCGGGGTTCGAATATATCTTTTATATTTTATAAAGGATTCACTTATAATATGATTTTAACTTAACTAAACACTTCACATGGGAATCATATTAGGATATTTCATAGGGTTCGATGTATTTTCTTACTAGGCACTCACAATGTATTTTTACAATAGTAGTAGTATGTGGAATCTCACATGGAACCCTAAAAGAATATTTGTAAATTTATAATCCTACATGGTTCTTACATACATTCCGCATGAGGTTCTAGTAGCATTGTACTGCGCGTCTCTTCCGGAATGATTAACTCGTAGTCCTCTCGACTTATTACCAATCTACTCAATGTTGCCACAATCCATACGAGGTCCTAGTAGAATTCTATATCATTTCCGCGATTTTTCAATAGCGATGATTCTAACGTAAAATCATTGCAATAATAAAGGTTCACTAAATAAAAAACCAGCAACCCAATGTATCCAACATTTCATAAAATTCTCATACATCCCAGAATCCCGCAATCACTGTGCATCAGACTCCCAACAACTTCTTCTTCCCTCGCTTATCCCTCGCAATCTTCATCCCTCGCGACTTTTCCGTAAGACTCTTCCCTCTCCACCGCGCATCCGTACATCCTTACCCACCTACATACACACGTATAACCACCCTCGTCTCGTCTCGTGTAATCACGTCGCTTTGAAGACATCCCACCCCTCTCTCTCTCTCTCTTCGTGACTCCGAGACTTTCGGCAAAAGGCCCGCACCTCATGCACAATTCCGAGCTTTGAGCTTCTCCTCCTCGAGCCCGCGCGTTGGCCAGATATCACAGAGAGAGAGAGGGAGAGAGACAGAGACACGTCCGAGCTGCTGCAGCGTAACGAGGGCCGGCTTTTCCGCTGCTCTAATCCTACGGCACGCGCGCGGCGGCAGCCGGCCTCGGGCGTAAAGGGCCAAGAGAGAGAGAGAGGGCTGACTGACTGACTTGTAGGCAGTGGCTTTCTGTTACCGTGCTGTACCTACTCCCGGATCAAGGGAGTACGCGGAGTGGCGAAGGAGTCTGTGGTTGGCTTGGTTCTGTGTGTCCGAGTTGGATGGGAAAGAGATGGGAGGGTAGCGTCTGGAGGGGGCGTTTGGAGAGTGTGGAAAAATCGATGCTGCGGGGAGTGGGAATATTTAAGGGCGCGTTGCTGGGTTAATGATGTGGTTTTCAACGGTGGCTGGGTGTTCAAAGAATCTCAATTTTAGATATACGTATGTATAGATGTACTATAGTATTATGTGACGTCACGATGTTATATTTCGGTGAAGTTACGCGAATTTGTTCACGCGTAAACTACCGAAACATGAAATAAAGAAAAAAATCACTTAATACCCTAATACAACAGTTATTATTTTATAGATTTTTTAATATAAATGACTATAAGAAATTTTCGTGTCGAGATATGATAAAAATTATTTTAATTAAATTTTAAGATTATCTCAGACTGGTTATACTGAAACACATGTGTCTAATGAGTTAACTTCAGCTTTACTTTATTTAATGCTAATTTCCATTATTAAATTCTCAAACTCGATTTATTAGGATCTCTCTTTGAGAACGCATTCTGCTAAAGCAATTATCAGCGGTTTTTATTTGTAGTAGAATGGAGTTGGAACGATATGAACACAAACAATGAGGCCGCTCTTTTATTGAAACGGTTATATTCTTATTTAGGAGTATTGCAACAGGTGAAAGCATCAAATAGAATGCATTTATTTTCTTAATAAATTAGAATATTTTCCAATAAATGTCTTTTTGTTTGATTCGTCGGTCAATATACAATTAAACCCTGAAATATCATAATTACCTTCATAAATACATGTACATATTTTGTACATATTGTACATGATGATTATTCATAAAATATATTTAGTTAATAATAAGCATTTTATATAATTGTTGAACGGTGATTTAATGTTGATTCAATATATCGCCGCCTGAGCGGATGAACCTCCTATCTCGGACTGTGCGTGAAGAACCTCCTATCTCGGTCGGCCCGGGAAGAAACTCCTATCTCGGCTCGCGCGAAGAAGATCCTAACTCGCAGCGGCGAAGAAAATCCTATTTCAGCATGCGTGAAGAATCTGAATATATATCTAATATTTTATTAAAAATAAGTACAAAATAGATTTTTATTTACAATTATATTGCTAGGTATCCTCATGTATCATCTGTATAATATTATTGTAATATATATATATATATATATATATATATATATATATATATATATATATATATATATATAATATTATACGGATAATATATGAGGAGCTCCTTAGTGCGGGCCGAGATAGGATTTTCTTCACCGCTGCGAGTTAGGAGCTTGTCCGCGTGAGTCGAGATAGGATGTTCTTCGCCGCAGCGAGTTAAGAGGTTCTTCGCGCGAACCGAGATAGGAGCTTCTTCACGCGCCGACCGAAATAGGAGATTCTTCACGAGCAGTCCGAGATAGGAGGTTCTTCCGCTCAGGCTTCGATATGCTAATATTACACTGAAAAAAGAGCATCGCTTTCCTACCAATATAACCTTGAATATTATACTTTTGTTTGTTACCTTGATAATTGGTATAGCTCCTAGAGCAATACCGATTGCTGTGACAGCTTCACGTATAAATCTTTAACGTTAAAATGTTTCTAAAGTATTTATAAGTAATTATGCGATTAATTCCTGCAATTGTCGTTAACAATATGTTGTTTAAATGTATAAAATTTATTTAAAATCTCTTCCGACATTAGTTCACCAAACACAATGTAAATGTTGTTATTTTTTAATAATTGTTTTGGTTACTTGATAAAATCTTAACCATAACAAATTACCCATTGGCAACACGGCATTTATCAGAATTTCATCGCTTTAAAATATGATTGTAGCCACACAATTGTTATGTCCTTACATTAATTGCAACATTCTAACGTGCATTAAATTATTTGCAAAGAAAAATCCTTTCGGCAAATTAATAGCTATATCAGCTACAATATTATTCTATTCAACGAAGCATAACCTATGAACAATTAAGAGTTTTTAATACTCACTAACTGTATATTTAAATATAAAATGTACTTCATTATTCTATATATTTATGATCTTTATAAGATAATTTATTAAAAAATTATTTAAGATTGATTATGTAGAAACTTAATTTTACGATTTTTTTTATATTTTCATATATTAGATGTATTAAATATTGTAATTAAAATAAAAAATATATTGTAATCGTCTCGCTTTTTCCAGCCTATATATTGTTCTCTTAACTATAACAGTATATATGTGGTAGCAATACTGAGTCGTCACTATGACATCCAAACTTTTTATTGATTGCTCGGCGAGAATCTAGCCAACAGAGCGAGTCTCTTCTTCCAGTGTACCTTTATATATTTATGCACGCTGTATATGCATATGTTTACATAAAGGCATATAAAGATCTATAAACAGTGTAGAAACAAGGCTGGTACATAATGTATAAACTTGAAATACCAGCTATTCATCCCATTAATTACGAAGTGCTGATAGAGGTGATGCTGCGTACACTGAATCTTCCACGTAGTTTATGAGGGAGGATTCTGTGTATTAAATTGTTTCTGATACTTTAACTATTTACAATTGAAATATTTGAATAAGCGCTTTCAATTATGCGTATTAATATTACTGAAATTTGAAATTCCACAATTGTTTTCAATATAATTAAAGAAGAAAATAGCGAACAATTGGTCTTCTATTTCAATATCGTTATCGTGAAGTTTTGTTTAAAGCTAGGCGAAACATTTCGTGCCATGTATATTACATTGTAATTCAACTATAGTTACTGTACCCAAAACTTCTTGCGTATCAGTTGAGAGTTTCAAACTTTTAGTTAGTAGAAATACAGTAGCAATGATAGCCGGTAATTTAGTTAGCAGAAATGGTGGCAAAATCATTACTTTGATTTGGGTTGAAATCTGACTGCGCAAACCCTCGTCCTTTATCTGCCAAATTATCTTTACTTGCTAAACGTATATACAACTACGGTCTAAGGTATATTAGATAATATAGTCGTCCTTGGAGAGAATGAAATGTACATTTTAGTTTTATTTAATTAGAAATAAAAAAGAGAAATTTCGTAAAATGTCTCGTCTTCACTGACAGCCGAATAGAGTTTCACTTTAGCTTTTAGTATTAAATAATATTACAGTATTAATGGCTAGTAAATTTCAATGAGTTCTATTATGTAGAGAATTGTTTCTTTCATTTTGTCATACTTAAAAAGGGTTTCTTTTTCTAAATAACATAAATGTTATTCAATATTGAACATTAAGGCGAGACTCTATTATACTGCCAGTGAAGACGAGGCATAACCAATAGATAATAAAAAAAATCTTAATATAATGTAATAATTAAACTTTCTAATTAAAAGAATAAGTTTTATATAAAAGTAATTTTCGATCGGATATTTATTTTAGTTGTTAAATGTAAACTTACATAAATATATAAACCATTAAATTTTACATCTTGAAAAATTTGATCCAAAATATAAAAATTGATTGAAAAATAAAAGCCTTATATATTGAAGTATTTTTTAGTGGACAATATATACGCTTTTGACGTTTCAATTTTGTTAACAGTACATTGTGTACCAATGTTGAGAAGTGGGCCTTTTTTGACCGTTTGTGACCTTTTGTGCCTTCGGCTCGTACTAGCGCGCCTACTACTCGTACTGCAAACACACAAGGTCAAAAAGGCCCTCTCGCCTGTGGTGCACACTATATTTTTTGTAACACATGTATTGATTTTCACAAACCAAGTTTAGACCAGTTTTTTCTCATTTCTATTGACGGAACGAGCGGGCGTAAAGTAAAACGAGCGGCAGGCGTAAGGTACTCACTTTACGCCCGCTGGTCGGAAAGCGGTCACTATAGGCCCGGGTTTGAGGGTAAAAAAAGTATTTTTGTAACACAAGCACGATTTTCGCGTTTTTCTGTACCTATTAAGCGGGCCCAAAGGACAATTTTTTAGACCGGCGGGCCCAAAAGTAATAGGCGGGCGCAAAAGCAACTTTTGCGTCGGCTAAAATTTTTCGGAAAATTGATATAATATATATATTTAGCCCGGCTTAATATGCTAGAAAAACGCAAAAATCAATACATGCGTTACAGAAAATATGGTGTGCACCAAGGGCAAAGTGGGCTTTTTGACTAAAAAAGCCCACTTTGCGCACTAGGTACACAATGTACTATTTTTGTAATATAGGCACGATTTTCGCGTTTTTCGTACCTGAAAAGCGGGACTAAATTAACCGTTTTCCAACCGGCGGGCCAAAAGAGCCAGTTAAAAAAACGTGAAGCGGGTAAAAAAGACTGCGGGCAAACATCATGTAAAATTTAGATGTTCTATTCTAATAGGCTCGTGGTTGCTGTGTCAAAAAACAGCCAGGCCAGTCTCGCCTTCCATGCACGAATAGCACTGGAATCCAAACATGTGTCACAAAAAGTATGGTGTGCACCAAGGACTGATGGACTTTTTTGACCTCGTGTGTTTGCAGTACTCATCTCCGGTTCGCGATACACACTCACCTTCGGCTCGTGTTCACTCGTCTTCGTCTAAAAAATTCACTTTACGCCCTTGGTACACAATATACTATTCTTCACTTTTTGCACATATGCATTGTACCTGATCTTATTGGATCTCAAGAAAGTACAACAGGAATTTTCTTCTCTGCAGTGTGCGCCACTTTCCGGCATCAAACATCCTTAATATACTTGGATGATTAATAGAATGTTCATGCAATTATATCCTTGGGCTCCTAATTGTGGCATTCTCAGCCGGCGAGGCTCTCGTACCTATATACACTCGCTGATCAATGCCGAAATTTATGTCGGCTACACTAGAACGCACTTAAAGTTAGTTTCGCTTCGAGCTCGGCGCGTTGCGTCGAGAGGGGCATTATTGAGTGATATACCTGCCCTTTCTGCGCTCGAGGATCACTCCGGAGGAGAATTAACTTCTGCCGGGGATAAACAATATCTAACTAGTTTGGTTAGTGTAATACTCAATGGCGGGCTTCGAATTGCAAGCATCGTTATTATACAGACTTATGAAAATAAGGGCCACTCCCGCTTCGGGATTGTCAATTAGCTCGGAATCTATAGTCAATGCGTAACTAAAGTCCGTTGTGTAACATTGTTCAAATGTTCGCTGCTTTGAGGGAATGAGGTGTTATTTGTTGCAATCATAAAAGGAAAATGAATCAAATGAGAATTTTGCGCTGTAACCTAGGTCACTGAATGTATTTTAGCAACAACTACAATTTTACGATTGTGTTCGGGGAGTTGTTAGTCTTACCGTCTCTTTTTTAGTGTGTCAACATCTGAAACGTAAAAGTAAATATTCTAGCAAGCATTATACAGTTTACGACTAATAAGCCAACTTTCGATTAAAAACTTTCAGGAAACCTTCGCAATGTTATTATGTTCAAAATAAATGGAGTACAATTAAAAAGTATAAACATTGATAAAAGCACATACACGCACTCAAAAATTTCCTCTAAAATAGTGCAGCGCTTAAACGTTAAAGCTAAATTTTTTTACGTTATAGAGTTTCATGGATAAACTGAAAGAGACTGCATTACCTCTCAAAACACTATCTCAAAATCGTAGTTAAAGCTAAAAAATGTGCAATTTCTATTTTTGTAAAGCTTATTCTCTTACACAATTAATTTCTTTATAAATAATTTGAAAGTTCGAAAATTTTTAAAATAAAACCAACAAAAAAATCTAATATATTACAACATTTGCCAACCTCATTCTCTTCTGCTTTATCAAAGAGGAAGTTTCGTAACGATGATTTTTATTCAGTCTTGAAATTTTATAAACCAAATAAAAGTGACTTTTCTTCGATTGCACATTAGTCTACATGTGAAGAATCAGTTTTAGATGAAACCTGACGTCCGATGTCGAAACATGACAGCTCCTCCAAAACAAAGGATATTGCCACTTGTATCCCCCCCCCCAAACTAAGTTGACGTAAACTTTCTCGTAGAATCTCAACTACACCGAACTCGCTCCCAGACGTATACATATTTTTCTTATTTTCTTTCTTCCCGTAACACCCACTATTCGAGAGAACAGACACGCACACACAGACTTCGACTCGACTTAAGGGCTACTCCTTTATCGGATACGTCGACCGCTCGATGTCTCGAATTACCTTTGGCTCTTCGATATCGGCGATTTTTCGCCTTCTCGGGTGTAAGCGCGCGAGGTATAAAAGGATGAAGCCTCGTTAAGTTGAAACTTGAAATGTTGCGAGTTTTCCCCGGGAAATTTCTTGCGGGAGAACTTCCGACATCGACAGGCCTTCGATATTATTTTGCTTTCTTTATTTTTCGCGACCGTGGTAAAACAGCCAATTTGATACCGTTGCGGGTTTATTTTACTAAATAAAGATTTTACGTTTTTACTCGTGCACTGAGAAACCTATATCGTAACTGACGCAATCGTAATTCTGTAGGCATACCTAATGCAATTTATTTATAAATTTTCGCGATATCGCTATAATGATACGTATGAAATGTTCCCTTATAAAATTACAGTAACAAAATGCCTGATACATATTTAATCTTTCTAAAAGTATTCAATCATTCTACTCACGCCCTTCGTTTTCCTCCAGCACTCGCAAATTAATTAATTCACAAGAGTTTATACATCAAAACAATTACAGCCGCGATTCCAAAGCCTGCCATTTGTTTAATTAAATCCGCGTAGCGCATCCGCGCGCCGGCAAAGCAAAAACGACCGCAAGTAAAAGCCAAAGCAGCGCGCGTCACCTAAAAAAAAAACGAGAAAAAGAAAAACGCACGTCCATAAATTATCCGCAACTCTTTAAATTTTAAATATTCATAACGAGAAATAACGCATGAATCACAGGCGTCCGCGCGCGCGAGAGCGCACAGGTGTCACCCGCGTGTCGCGCAACACACGCTCCGGGCATTAATTTTACAGTTGCCACATCCCGCTGAAACCTGCCGTTATACCTCCGCGGATTCCCCCGCCGTCAAAAGTGCCTTGGGTATAAAACTTTAATAAAAAACCCGGCTCGCGTCGCGCGCGAAATTCGCGCGATAAAAGAGAGCGCGGCCCCGGTAAACGCGTCGCGCTAACGAATCCCGCGCGCACCCGATACGCGCCGACGCGATGATCGCGCGCGTAAAATAGGGAACAAAAAGCGGGAGAGGAGATAGAGGGCTGGGATATCTCGCGGCTAACGAAACGCGCCCGATCGATATCTCGGAATGGCACAAAGGGCTTCGTGCTGTTTTTTTTTTGCTTTCTCCGTGACGTTTGTCGGCGTTGGGGCTGTATACATTGTCGCGTCGTTGCGCGGCGGAGTTTTGATTTCCCTGTGGCGCGCGAGCTGCGTTCGCGAGTTTTACAGTGGTCGGTGGATGGGTATGGGTATCGATGGGAGAGGGTTTTATGCGCGCGCGCGTAATTATTCGCGCGCCATTATCAGCTGGCTATTTATTTGCCGGTGACGCGACGAGGGCTTGGCTTGGTATTGAAAAGTCGACGAGATGCGCGCATTTGTTTGGGGATCTTTGCTGGTTGATTGCTTGGTTCAGAGGGTTTCCAGGATAATACTCCGGTTTTTTCTCTCTTCTTTGTCATTTATTTTAGAATTTTAAACAGTATTTTTAATTTTTATATTGATTTTTATTTTTTTTATAGCATGAACATGATTATGTTATCGTTTTAATTTATTAAAAAATACAGTGCTTAGCTAAACATTATTTTTTTTATATTTTCTTTTAAGTTCCATAATTTATGGATTCTTTTCTTTTCATTTATTCTGAATATTACGGTAACTGCACGAAGTGTGAATAGTCACCCACGAATGATACTTATTCAACAAAACGTTGAATTGAACCCTAAACTAATTAATCATTTAAAACCCTTTTGTTCAGGCGAATAAAATGTTACGTGACTTGTTCATTCATTAGATTCAAACGTGAATTCACTGGTGCACTAATCCTAATAAAAGAAAATTACCCATAATAAATCTTTTTTACATTTTTGTTCTAATTCCTGCACTTATCATTATATATTTTCTTAAGATTGACAAATTGTTTCAAAGGATAGTCTTGATGAGTCAGATGAAAAGATAATTTAAAAGATTAATTGTCACCTTTATCCTCATCAAGATAATCATTTAAATCGACTTTAACATACCCTTGTTTTATTACCTGCAAAAGGAAAAATTGAAGTAATTAAAGGATTATATAAAAGAAATTATGGTTGGCTATTAAAAATTTTTTGTAAGGCGTATATGTATAAATGAGAAAATACGAAAGTAGTATTGTTTCTCAAATTTTATGAAAAGTTAACATAGAAACTATGATGCACATTTAATCTAAACCTTTAGATTACGCCAAATTTCTAATCTTACAAATTTCAAGACTCGTGCCACCTATACACTATATACTCCACCAATACACGCTTCATCTCTCAAAGGAGAACGATTCAGAAGGCAAGTAAAGAAAAGCTCCCTAAAAAGAATCTCAAAAAATCCCTCAAAAAAACCGACGCCCCCGACTGATGAGCACCACCCGCCAAAAGAGAAAAGAATCCTACCTATATACACGTATATATCCACCAAAGAGAGAGAGAGAGAGAGAGAGAGACGGAAATCTCGTCACGCCCACGCGCTCTAGAAGAAAAAAAAGCGAGATATTTCCGATAATTTGAAATCTTCAGAAACCCCAGCGGATTTCCAGTCTCGCTGTGTACCCGCCGAGATAGAGCACCGAGATACTCGCTATTCCACTATACGCGCTTCGCTCCGCTCTGCTCCGCTCTGCTCCGCTCTGCTCCGCTCTGCTCCGCGCTAAGAGGGAGAAAATCAAGTTGACAGCGCGAGAACGAAGTAGTAGCACCAGTAGAAGAGAGAGTGAGAGAGAGAGAGATAGAGCGTGAGCGAGAGAGATGGATCGCGAAGACGCGGGAGATAAAGGAGAGGGAAACTGGCAGAGAGAGAGAGAGAGAGAGAGAGAGAGAGTGCGCGCCAGCCAGGGGCGTAAATTTATCGTTTGTCGCACCTCCGGCGCCCCCGTGGTTGGCCCCCGCGCGCACCGAGCTCGGCAGGCTCTGTTGTACCTGGCCCTGACGTAAAGCCGATAGCCCGAGCTCGCCGACTTGACGGCTGCCTCTTACTCTCTCTCTCTCTCTCTCACTTCTTTTGGCTTGCCGGGGAGGGGGGAGGAAGTAGGGTTTTATACCCAGCGCTTTTTCTTACTAGGATTCTCTGCGGGATTTTTTTGTTCCACGTTGGGGTGGATGGGTGTGGGGTAGAGGGGGTGGGGGTCGATTTGGATGAGGAGGATTGGGTTGGATTTTGGATTAGTGGACAGTCGAAGCTTCTGGTTTTTGGTTTGCAGTGATACCTCACCTATTTTAACTTTTTCGTCTGTCTTTCCCTCGTCTATTTTAACTCGCGAGAAGCCTTTTTTCCAAAAATTCCATCTGTAAAAGGTTTGTATTATTTTATACATCTCTACTTGTGCCTAGCTTAATTTAGCCTATTGATATGCTTACTCATATGTATGCTGATTCAATATACAAAAGTATCGAAAAACTGATCAAGTTTAAATAGACGAGGTGTTACTGTATAACTCTTTAATTGGTGTAGTTAAGGATTGATTGTCATGTAAAAGCGTAAAAATTTCACGAAAGATGCATTATTTCACGCATTTATGTGAGGATATTATTGCACGGTGGTTTAACATTCCCTTATATTTAAATAAATTTGGAGGAAATTGAATGAATAAACTATAAAATTATGACTCATAAATGTTAAGGGCCATTTAGTAAATAATTCAACATACCAACAACATTTTTCATACAAAAATAATAATTATAAAGTTGTTGACGTATCTTGGATACAGCTCCTTGTTGTTGATGATGGGAAATCATAAGAATTCCTAGCGTCTCTGAATTTTGTATAAAATTAAATATCCAAAAATGTTTCTATTACAAAGTCGCATCGTCGATTAACCCAACAAATTCATAAAAAGTTAAAAATTGACAGAATGACAGAGCTATTGCGCTCGCTGAGTTTAAATCTACGCGTCAAAACTGTTTTTCTCGGTGAAGTACCTTTACCTTTCCTCGCACCTTGCACCAATCGAATTACTTGCGTTGGTGGTCGTTGCGAGCAGGATGGTACGGCGATTTTGCCCCTGCTCTCTTATCAGCGAAAGTGTCGCACGTGCAACAAAAGCAGGTGCGACGCGCAATTTCGGTATCTTCCGGCTTGACCACGACTACGGCACGTTCCGATCCTAACGCTATTGCGTTTAAATTATCGGTAAAAATTGTCGTCGCGGCTGAACGATAGTTTGTCCGCGTTTCAATTAAATAAGTTACTTTTGTTCAACTAACGCGCGATCACAAGAGCTTTGAATATAAAAATGTGATTATGTCAATTTTCTATTTTTTATTAGTTATTTTTACGTTTGTCGTACGATATAATTTCATAAAAAATGCCAGGAATAAAGTTTTACAAAGAATTTGAGATAGCTTTTTTTTCAGACTGCAGTATTTTGCGTATTCATTGCATCAGTTACTAACCTGATCAGTATCAATTGTTAATTTTCTTTATATCTGCGTTTATCAAGGTAGTACATTTTTATTACCACTTCATTAATTTACCTATTCAGTATCTAACTATATTTTACGCTCTTCAGAGGCAGACAAACGTTACATAGCCAGAAGACTAAAGTCAATTATTCAAGAATACTCTCACGTGCGCCCGGGAATCATAAAAGATTTACAAATTCAGGCTTTTTTCATAAGCAGCCATTAAGATGTGGTTGACGTAATTGATGAAAAATTGGAATACCGCCAACGAGAATAAACTGCAATTTCAATTTTCATCGGGTCAACAACCCGCGAGAGCGTCTGAGCCGCGTCACTTCTCATTTATTATGATTAGACGGCCGAATATGGGTACTCCCAGTCGCAGACTCGGTGCATTGGATTTCTTGTCAATTTTGCTCCGCGTCACACAGGAATATTCAGCTCGCGGGAGTAGATCTTGAAATTTCGATTCCTATTTGATGAGATATATATTCAGTTCAATTTTAAATGTTGAAACGAACATGACAATGTAAAATATTCTAATTTTTTATCTATCGATCTTCAAAAGAGATAAATATTTAAAATTAAAAGAAAGTATTTATTTTCCATTCAATGAACAATTATTGACTAAGAGTGGTTGATAGATTCCAAATTATAATTCATATATTGAAATATATAAAAATATTATTGTAGTAATTGTACTTATTCTGCACAAATAGGCTGTCACAAAAAAGACCGAAACATAATGGTAAGAGAATCAAACGCTTTTATGTGGGCAGAAAGTGATTTTCTTCAAATAATAGTAATATAATATAATAATAGTAGTATACTTCACCGTATTTGCAATTTGATGACACAAATTATAATCAATATCGTCTAAAACTGCATTTGACAGAATGGTACGGATGATAAATTCTGACGTAACGTATTATTATGCTTGGGTATTATTAATGTATCAGTATTTAATACTTGATAAAAATGAAAATTATTTTTCTCGCTCGTACATTTTATTTTAACAACTTCTAATGAACCACACAAATACAAAATATAAGAAGCACATTAGATATATGATGAATGCACATAAAATATGATAAAAGCAACTTTTACCACGACGTTTCGTCGCTAAACGAACTTCCACCCTTACTAAAACAAAATGAAGCATGAAACGAAGTTTAGTACCCAATTTTCCCAAACAGCCAACAAACGGCGTATCACAGCTTTTCATCAAACCGCATTATTACTTATAAAAAGCTGCCTCTCTCTCTCTCTCTTTTTCTCACTCACTCAATCTCACTCTTTCGTCTCTCACAAGCAGGACTTTTTAATTTCCAGCGTAATCTAGCCTTAAACCATCATCCACCTCTTTTTCCCTCTCGCTCTTCCTCCCGAGAACGCTCTCCCTACTCTTTGTCGTACAAGAAGAAGAGAGCCGGGAAACAAGTCGTCGTCGTCGTCGTCGTCGTCGTCTTGGCGTTGGCCCTGCGGCTTTATTGTCTCCCGCGAGCCCGCAGCGACACGCTCCGCTTTTTCTCTCCCTGATTCTCTCCCCCGCCCCTCTGCATCCCTCGCCCGCGGCCTTTTTCAACCCGTTTTTCTGCCCCCCCCCCTCTCGACCCTTTAAGTTTGCGCTGGTTGTACAGTCAACGCAAAAACTTGTTTTTTTCAATTATAAATTATACGAGACGTGCCCAAGGGTTTGCTCGCGTTAGGAAATGTAAAGGAGATACATGTATTGGTTTAAAAAGTTAATTGATATAGAGATATTTGGAAAGAATTGAAGATATAAGAGGGGTAAAAGTTGGTTTTTTCAGCAGGTATTTTATTTATTTGGATTATAATAAAAATCGTTCAAGCTTTACTAAGATTGGTGCAGAAGTTTTTGCATGTTTGAGTAACATACAAGTAAACAAACGTACAAATAAAGAAACAAATGAATAAACTAGCAAACAAGCAAACAGACAAATAAACAAAGGAACGAATAAAAGAATAGACGAAAAAATAAACAAATAAATATACAAATGAACGATCAAACAGAAAAAGTAAGTACATATATAAACAATCGAACTAAAAAAAATAAATAGACCAATAAATAAATAATCGAACAAAAAAATAAATAATCAAATAACTATCAAACAAAAAAATTAACAAATAAACCAACCACCAAATAAAAACAACAAACAAACATACAATAAATAAAAATTACAATAGTTTAGTAGAACTCGAACACCACAATCTAAACAACATGAGCTGCTTTGATATTCATATATCGAAATAACACTGATAGAGCTTCACTATTTCTATTATAAGTATCAAAATTAATCGCACCTAAATTATAGTTTTCTGAGTAAACTTATAAAATAGTGAAACTTTACTTTGATTTATGATCTTTAAGACTCGTATCATACACTACGTGAATCTTCATATTTCTATTGAACAAGAAATGCAAAACTTATTCTGCATACTCAACTATCGCAGTTCTTATTCCAAAAACTAACTTTTGGCGTGAAGAGTACAGCCACCTTAAAACTCTCGGCGGCAGCTCGTGCTTTTACTCGCTTTTCTCGCTTCGTCTTACCGCTGATTCCCACAGCCGCCGCAGCGTGTACACGTTTTTTTTTTATCTTTCTTCGCTCGCGCGCGCGCGCGCCTGCTTTTGGCAATTTGCGACATTGCCGGGATTCTTTCCGCCTCTGGCTCCAACTTCTGTGTACATATATATACGAGTAGTACGAGCCGTTCGGGCGTTTTGGATCGGGATCAAAGCACTTGTAATTAATTCCCGGCTTTATATATAAGGTAGCCGGCAATTTTTTCCCCCGGGAGTTTCGAGCCCCCGCGGATTTTTCTCGTCCTTGTGTACGGGGTTGTCCTGCGCAGCTTTTCTTTCTACTCGCTCCTTCCTTTTCTTTTTTTTCCTTCTTTCCTTTTTTTTTTATTCTCGTCGTTCGCACTGTTTGCGCGGTTACTTTCCTCTCGCTGCGGATATTACTCGTTTGTTTCTCTTTTTCGTGCCGGGGGAAAACGGGAAAGGAGTTTGTTTTTTCTTCTTTCTTTTTTCTTTCTTTCGCGCTAACTGGTTGAGCCGCGGCTTGTCGCAGGCGCGTAAATGAGGTGGAATTAAAGTGTTGAATTCGTCGATTATTGTGGAGGTCTTTTGAGGAGATACCGGGCGAGGTTGCGGAAGCTTCTGTTGTCGCTTTAGTAGCTGTGAATTGACGGGTTTTAAATGTTTGTGCTTGACGCTGAATAAAAGTGTATTTTAAATACATGAAATGTAATGGAATATAGAAGTAGTAATCAACTCTTTGATTATAAATATATATTCTCTTTAACTGTAGTTGTTATTGGATTAAAATATATAAGCCTTTGAATAGTCTTTTTTTTTTAAATATGAATATAGTCTTTAGGTATAACTTACTAAAATTAGAATATGAATTTTTAACAAAACGATAAATAGCTATATTATTTTTCAGATAATCTATAAATACATCTGTATTATGAATATAATGAGGAATCAAAGAAATAGAAGTCGAAGAATTTGAAGTAGTTATTAAGCAAGCCGATAGCTCATGTGGTAGATCCGCTGTTCGCTTCCCGATACAGTTGTTCTTCGTCCGCCTTTTTGATATAAAATTTAATCAGTAACAGATTGTTCACAGTATTCTTAATGATCAAAATTTTTTTCAAATTTCAAAAATCAAAACTAAATTTTCCAATTATTTCTTCTTTACCTTTAAGTATTGAAGAATAGAAATGATTTAAAATGTACAAGGTATATTTTTTTTAAAACTATGTTTACAACCATACAGTATTAGTAGATTTTTCTCAACTACTTCTAAAATGAAAAAAAATATTATTAGTTATATTATTAAAAATATTATAAGATCATTTTTGTAAAATATTTAGTTGTAGACGTAAGCATCATTGGAAATTGCGAAATTCTGTTTTGGCGAAAGCTTTGAAGTGATGTAACTAGACGCCGTATACTATCCACACCGTAGCTTAACTTCATTCAGTCTGACCATGCGTGGATACCAACTACTTAAAGCAGTATTAATTTCGTAGCAAACTGTTGCTTTTTAGTAATAATAGCTTAAAGGCATGTTATATATACTTGAATAAAAAATCTTTCATAAGAAGCATTAAATATCTGCATCTATAATGCTGATTTGTAATTAGTAAATAACGTATTACTCTAATTTTGTTACAGTTTTTCTTTGTACCAACGATTTTGGAGTTGATGAATTAAAATTTAATGTAAATCAACATAAATGGCGTATTTCGAGTCAAAGTCAGAAAATGCACCACTGCAGATGTTTGGCAAGCATTACCTTGTTAAATGTAAATGAGAGTTCGCTCCGCTATACACTTCTCCTGCAGTACAATGTAGGCCTTTTTTGAATTTCTCGGCGGAGCTCGTTTCGGTCCCCCGGCAATTTCTTATAGCCCCCTTTGTTACGCCAACTTAAACAACCGTTCGCATAATGCAGTCGCGCCCAGCATATAAATAAGAGAGGCAACAAAATTAATGAACGTTTTATACGCGAAATCCGCGAGGGGCTACAAAACACGCGAACAACAAACGAAATCATTTTGATTCACCGGCGAAAGTTAGTTACACGTATTACGAGAATAAGTTCTCGAAATTTAAATATCTATTTTATTTAGTTATGGTAAATTCAAAATATTGGTATATGTTAACATAGATTTTTCGAAAATTACAATAAAAATACATAAATATTAATTTATTCATTCATTTTATAATTAATTTTAGTTAAAAAATAGGTAAAAACGTTTACAAATTTCGAAGTGTTTTCAGCGTACGAGAAATTAACCAATACTTGAAGCTTCTTTCGTATACTTATTTTATGCCACGAAAAATTTTTATATCATCGTTAATTATCAATTACTTTAAGCAATCATTCTGAATCTTCTTTTATATAAATAAAAATGTAAGCAACATTATGTATAAAATTAAAAATAAATATATTAAAAATTATGAATCAAGAAAATTATAAACAATCATTTGAAATACGCTTGAAATAAGCTTGAAATAACTTTCTTGAACATGTCATAAAGAGTTTTTTTTTAACAAAGTTTGAAGTTGGCAAATCGAACAATTTCACTTGCGCAGACAGCATGTCATGTTCAATTTCTAATCTTTATTCGAACTATTGATCGAGTATAATACTATTATAGTAGTCCTCAAATTCACGTCAAATATATGAAAAATGATCAGTCTACGTATAAAAGCTACTTATTAAACAACATACATTTATTTTCTGCATTAAATTTAGCAATAATCGGTTTTACCTGTCATTTATGAAAGTCGTCAAAAATGGACATCGCAGCGATCCGGCTCAAATGCAGCGCGCGGCTACACGGCGCTGTAATCGTATTTCATCGACGTTAAATGCATTTGACTGCGATTACACTCGGTCGCTCGTTCGGCCCCATCCGTCAGCTCCGTTCGTCAAATTATTTTGATTTAACGTCCCAGGAACCATCGATGTCCGAGCGCGCGCGCGCGTTAATACGCGGTATTAATTCCCTCTCTCCCGCAGGCTGATCGATCGAAAAACACACATCTCCCCGAATACGTATACCTTTCGAAATTGATTTACACAGAGCCCGGCTGCGAAAAATACACTCGTATTTCAAAAATTAACGTCAGCGCTAGCAAGTTTACCTTCTTAATCGGCTCTGCCATCCACTAAATCTTATTCGCCGGCGGTCAAGAGGGGGAGGCGATATCTTGTTTTTCCTGTCCGCGCGCGCGCGTGTGATATCGAAATCAATGAAAGGCCGAACTTCATAAATTTCCGGGCCGTATCGCGCGTGTAAACCGGCGAAATCCGTGCGCGCAGTGCGATGCGAAAAGTGAGGGAGAGAGAGAAAGACAGAGGACGGTATATACTAACGAAGATCGATATTGTAGAAAAAGAGTGGAAAAGTGGGTATGTGTATATACGGCGTTATTTTTATGGGTTTATTACTTGCAGTGGAACGATGATGCGGGAGGAGGGAGGGGAGTAATTAAGAAATAATGATGTAGTTCCAGAGCGTTTTTATTCGCGGGATAGAGTATTGCATTACGATATAAATTTAATAGGACGAAATGGCTATTAATTTCAATCACGATAAAAGCTTTAATAAACGGATCGGAATAGCGCGGGTCGTTATCTCACTCGTCACTGACATGTTTGAAAACTCGGAGAATTATGCCTTTGTGTAGCTAGCGGACAGCCGAATGTAAAATAATCCTGCCATTTATTCAATTGAACGTATATGGTATATTTGAACTAGTCTTTCTTTGGTACGCACATTTTTTGTTGAACGTCATGTTTTTCGGTTTACAGACGTTTGTTTGGTATTTTTGCAGAGGTTTATTTGTTATGTAAAATAAAATATGTATCTGTAAAAATGGATTGCTGTTTGGCAATTTGTTAGACTGAAATGTAGTACACAACAAATGTTTTACGAGTATTGTCTGTTATGAATAAAGTTTAAAAGTGATTTTTATTGTAAATTTAATGAAAAAGGGAAATAGTGGAGCTTTTTCATTACTTAAAAAAAGAAAAAAATGCTGTGAATTGCATTGACTTTGTGCTTTCTCAAAGAAATTTCCATTTATTTTTAAAATTCTTTTTTATCTCGCCTATATTTATGCAGCAAAATATTATTTTAATTAAAATGCACTCTTGATACTCCACGAATGAATATTTAAGATAAAACTGTCAGAAGATTAAGAGATAGTTTATTTTATATCTATAACTTTATTTGGCATATTCTGTCTTAAGAAACTTTAATATCTAATAAAAAATGGTAATTAATGAGTCCAAATTAAAAGCTAATTTATACATGTAATTCATGATCAGTTATTGTTTCCATAAAAGTAAAGCTTACTTCAACTTTCTAATGATCTAAAATCAGGGCTTTACCTAAAAATAAAACTTACTTTCCAGCGAGTATTTATAGATAAAATAATGTTATAGACGTTCAAATACTACATATTTTTTATATAAGTATATATAAATATACCTCAATATATGTTGCTGCATGATGTCATAATATATTGTTTGTGACGCCACGCGAGTCTCAAAGTGCTTTATCTACTTTAATTTTTGTTTAATTCAAAAGAGGAAAAATCTACCTAATCTATTTTCGTGAACTACCAAAATATGAAATAATAAAATATCACTCAAAGCCCTAATTGGATTCTGATCATAAAATAAGTCCATTACGGTACAGAAAAAATATCATCATATTATGCTTACAGTTCGCTAAGTAAACAGTGTGCAAATAACGTGTAAAAATAATACAATCTCGAACATCAATACAAAGTCAATCACCAAACCGACGTAACGTCATTCGTAACTCAACTTCAATAAGCTCCCCCAAATCCCAATCATAATCTCCAAACTCTCCTTATCAAGCAAACGAAAGCACCTTCAACTCCCAGTGTCATTTAGCCCATAACCGAACCATTACGTCAGTCACCCACCTCTCTACCCCCCGTCAATCTTATACATAAAAAAGAAAATGAAACCACGTCGCAAAATCCCCTCCCGACAATCGCACGCCGCGCATAAAACGCGTTTCACCCTCTCGCAGACCGAGAAGAAAAGAAAAGAAAGAAGAAAAAAAAAACGCTTCAAATACCCGAGAATCACCTCGCTCGCGATACCAGACTCCCGCGCGCGCGCGCGATAATGATAATATCGTCGTCAGCTCGTGTCCTCCTCCCTCTCACCGCACCGGATAATGACCGAATCCCTTTTCTCGAAAACGTCTCCCCCCCCCCCGCCCGTCTGTCGTCCACATCCACGGCTGTGCACGCGTCTCTCCTCGTCTGCTGCGCGCCATAGCTATATTGCATCGAGAGGTGGCGCGCGGCGCACATCCATCCTGCGGACGCCCCGCGCGCGCTATATGTACATTACGCGAGAAGGAGAGAGAAAGCGCAAGAACGAACGTCGCTATATACCTTCCGTACAATGTATTATTCATCGGATCGTCTGCTTTTTACTCGGCGATTTTCAGCGGCAGCCGGCGAGTCAGCACAACTTCGAGGCTATAGACGCGCTGCTGCTTCCTTCTTCTTCTTCTTTAGCGGGCGCTGTGCTGCCTCGCTTCTCTTTACATTTATGCATTTCTCCCATCCTTCGTAGACTTCGTCGTAGACTTCGAAGATGTGTCGGTGGGAGAGAGAGAGTGCGAGAGACAGAGAGAGAGAGAGAGAGAGAGTGGTAAGTTTTCGCGCCGACGTGCGACACTTTCTTTTCTGCGGCGTGCATTTCATCGCTGCATGGGGAGAGACAGAGAGAAAGAGAGAGAGAGAGAGAGAGAGAGAGAGAGAGAGAGAGAGAGAGAAGTAGAGAGAAAGAGAAAGAAAGAAAGAGAGAGAGAAAGAGGTTTTTTTGGAGGAGGTGATGGAGATTGTTGGCATCTGTCATGATGGAGGGGGGTGTATAGATACGAGTATACTGGGAAAAAACCATTTGGCAACAGTTGCTTAACACTCTGGTGAAACTCAATCTGTTAAGGTTAGCGATTTTTTACTAAAGTTTACTATTTTATTGTTGTTCTAGACAAGTGTGTTTAGTAAAATCTATTGTTTATTATAATAACTTATAATGTCGCATCCTCAGAACAAGACTATACCAACTCAAAATTTTTTAAGCTCAATTATTGTTCGTAAAATAGCTCATACAAAAATAAAATTCCATAATACACTGTAACATTTAATTGATGAAGATTAAAAAACTATAGTAGAATAATAAAATGTAAGTGAAAAATGTTTATCTCATAAAACATCAAATATTGAGTTGGCATAGTCTCGTTCTGGGGGTGCGATATAATACTACTATCTATATAATATTTTCATGTAAATTTAACATTTCATATACATGTATTGTTGCGGATATTACGTATAGTACCTTTTTATCATACAATGCTCAACTTTTCTTAATTATAATTATTAGACATCCTTAGATTTCCTTATTGTTACCTCGAAACTCCAGTACATTTTAATATACGGTACAATAAACTTCTCTCATTGTAAATGTTTAACGTATAATCCGTTTATGTAAAAAAGATAAAATTGTAACGAGTATAAAAATATAGTTATCAAAATTTTACTCGATGAAAAAATAATTTTACATTGAACAGTTTTATCAAATTTTTAGCATTTTATCCAGTAAGAATTTTTATCTATTCAAATAATTTTTACTTAACTAGCTTAAATGATATTAAAACATTTATTTTTGCTTTTTTATTTATATTCAATGTAACTAATGAATTGACTAAAATACTTTTTCTTTTATAATGTGAAAATCTCATTCGCTCTTAAAAGAGTCATTTTTTCACTCTTAATTTCATAAAAATTCCACCTTTTCATCGAGTAAAATGTCACTTTCTCAGAGTGATTTTTAACTAAGAACTAAACATGAGTGTCTTTCACCAAAAGTATTTAGTTATAAATCGACGGCTTCAATTGAAAAGGAAGAAGTATCTCGCAAAAAAGTTAGAAAATACGTATCTCGCAAAAGTGGTTGGAAGAGACATATCTGGCAGAAGTGGTTGGAAAATACGGTATTATCCGGATGATACCACGTGTTTAGAGGGAGGCATCAAACATTTTTAGGGCCGATTTTACATAAATCTGGTGTAGTTTAAGTTTGAACTACTGATTTTTATCACACGGAGAGATACGTCTTTTTACAAATGTACTCCAAAAAAAGAGTTTTCCATCCATTTCCTCGAGATACGTCTTTTCCAACTTTCACCGCGAGATACGTCTTTTCTAACTTTTTCCGCGAGAGACTTTTTTTCAACATTTTTCGCGAGATACGTATTTTCCAATTTTTTCCGTGACATACGTCTTTTGCAACATTTTCCGCGAGATACATCTTTTCCAACTTTTTCCGCGAGATACATCTTTTCCAACTTTTTCCGCGAGATACGTCTTTTTCAATTGGTAGCGTCGAAATATACAATTTCGACGGATTTAACACAGATATATTTTTATTTTATTTGGTTTAGATATTATGTATACTGTCTAGAATAGTATTCTTTTTTAAACCTATATAAACAATCCATTACACTACGTCAATAACTTTTGTCTCAAAGATATTAATCAATTAACGTATATATTACAAAAGATATTTTATATAAATGGTATCTTAAATCCTGCCGTATCTTGTATTTATATTCTTTATAAAATAGATAAATTTGAATTAGAATGGTTAACGTTTTTTTTATTTCTTTTTTAAAAGGGGTCATACTTCGCCGATACTCGAGATGTTGTTGCCTATTAGACTGGATGTATGCGCAGCTGGCTGTTTTGCAATTTGGCAAATTTTATTGAGGTGGATTTTTTTTACTAAGATGACGTCTCGTCGCTGCCTTTGTATTCGCGCGCGGATATATTTTATTCACAGAGAGGGAGAGAAAGATTGTACAAGATTTTCAACTGAAGAGGATTTTTAGAGTGTCCCATTATAGTTTTATGGGTTTATGCTTTTTTCAGTGGAATCATATACTTTCGGAAGGATTTCGTAACTATAATATTCGCTTTTCACAGTGATTCGTTTTTTCTTATCTACAAACCACGAAAACTTCTTTTTTATTAAAGAAGAAGTAGTTATATTTTCAATCAACAATTTAGCAAAAGAAATGTTGAGTTACAAATCCTAGTGTGATTGATAAATTGAGAAAATCGAACTAAAAAAATGCAATAGAATTACTCAAAAGTGAAATAAATATTTCTGAAGGTTTAAGTGAGAAATTGTTTTTAACGACTTAATTTCTGTTGATAACATCACATAAATTCAAAATCCACGCATTTGTATAGACAAAGTATAAATAACATAAAATTTTACTATCCAAATATTATGTTATTTTTTATTCTTTTCAACAGACATTTGAGAGTGCAATTCATATTGAATGAGATAGTAGTGCTCGAAATGGTAAAATTCGCGTCTAAATTTAACTTTTCGGGAGAAATAAGATGAATATTCATAGTTTCTTGGAAGCTTTTTTTGCCAACTGACTAAACTGTATAAAGCTTATCTAATTTGTAGTTATGACTATATTCCGCCGCTCGCTGTCGGACCTTCTTAATTGGTCCAAAATCGATTCACCCCAATTCCGAATGCAACTCCCTATACCAGACACAACTCTCTTCAATTTTTCGCCACCCATCTATACCACAAGCTTCAATCCCCAAACTCTCCAAAAACCCCTCCAATAACAAACCCACTTTCACCACTCGGCGCAACAAGTCCACCCCCCCTCCAAAAATAAAAAAGAACAGAGCCCTCCGATCAAGCATCCACAATTTCGCAGCTGCAGCAGCCGCAGCATATTGTCGGGCAATATAACATTCGATCCGGCTGGAGACACGCATAATCCGGCCATTGATCTTCCGCTCGTGGCTACCATATATCCGCTAAATGCCTGGGAAACTATGTCGTTCGGTCGGACGCCTGTCCGGCTCGCCGCGCGACGACGAATGAGAAAAATTCCATTCTCCCGTCGGCCGTCGCAGCCAGCGGCGTCTTGTGCATTCAATGCGATTCGATTCATAAAAATGTAAATATACGCGGGGAAGAGTGTGTGTGTGTGTGTGTGAGAGAGAGAGGACGAAATTTGAATAACAACGTTGCCGCTCTCGCGCCGAAATTGCAATATTCTTCGCCTGCTTTCTTTCTCCTTCTATCTCACTCTCGAGCTGCTTCCTTCTTTTTACCCTTATCCTTATTCTTCTACTTCTACTTTTTCGCATGGAGAGGGCTGCATGGGTCTCGTCAGACGTCGTCCTCTTATCGCCGCACTTGTAATACGCGGAGGCGCGTTACGCAATATCTCCTTCGCGGGTCGGTGGTGGTGCTTTAACCCCTTCGCTCTTCCTCTCGGCTGCCGCTGCTGCTGCTGCCTCCGCTGGCTTAAGGTGGATATGGATGTTGTATGAGGGGAAGGAAACGGCGGTTTAAAAGTTTCGGAGCGTGATTTAAGTCCAGGAGGTAAGATATTGCGAGTATCCCTCACCTGATTTGTCATTCAAATTCCGCGGAGTGTATTACGCGGTATTTTGAGGAGATAGCGAAATTTTAGCGAGGAATTTTCGGAGGGGAATCTTGAGGTGATACTGATGAGCGAGGGGCTAAATGATGGCGATAATGGGGCTATGCGGGTGTATACTAATTTACACTGTTGTATTTGTAATTTACACAATAAAATTTTCGACAGAAAAATTGTTTTTAAAGAGTTAGTTTGCTTAAAAAATTGAAATTTTGATAAAAGTAATAGTGTATAGACCTTTATTTATTATTAATGTTATACTAAGCATTTTAATTCTAAATTGTGATAATTACTTCAGTAATAACGTCAATATAAACGTCACTAAAACGTCGAGTTAGTTGAGCTTCACTTGCGGATTAAACGTTAAAAAATGTGCGAAAAATAATAATGAAAAAGAAGATAGATAAAAAAAAAATACTGTAAAGCCTACGACGATGAAAATCAAAGTTGGCTTTAGTTCAATCGAAAATCAGTTCCAGTTCATTGATGAATTACTTACGGTTTAGAATAGATGCATACGGCGTGAAGAGTAATAAAAAAGAAAAATGTAAAGCTATTTAAATTTTTTGAAATCGTCACCTTTTGAATACTACACATAGTTATAAAAACACTGTTATTTAGAATTTAGTAAATATTTTGTTTTACAAAGCCTTGCTCTTTCAAAAAATAATGACTTCTCGCTTATTTTAGTGTAACGCAGTATAACGATATACCGATAACAACGACATTGAAAAGCTTCAGAAGAAATTACTTAGAACTAAAATAAAATTCAAATTTCTAAAGAAAAAATACAAAAATAATTTAAAATAATTTCACGCTTCTCTCCCAAAATAAAATCAAGAAGGAAAGAAAATTATTTCCTCCGACAAATCTCAGAACAAACCCATTTCAAATAATCGCAAGATAATTGCATTACCACCTCCGCTCACCACTCAATGACTTCATTCTCTCATTCTCTCTCTCTCTCTCTCTCTTTCTCCGGAGATCCAAAGGGTTTAAGGAAGAGCCCTCTCCAGCCCGGATTTCCCGAACGACCCGCTGCGTAGCACCTGCAGCAGTCTCGGAAAATCTTTCGCAGTCGCGCGCGCGTCGTCGTCGTCGCGCTCGAGGCGACGGAATTATATTACGCGACCTGGCGCAGTATACACACACACGCACACACATTGCAGGCCTCCTTTTGCAGCCGCGTTTCCGCGGGCTGTATCGAGCGAGCCGCGCATTAAACATCGCTGAAATTACGGCGGATTTTTCCGCCGTATCTCTCGGTACGCGTCTCTCGTCTTCCTTGCGGCTTGTGTATTATAATAATGGTGCGCTGCGGCCTCGCTGGTGGGAAAAAGAGTGTACGTTAAAATACTGGCTGCATGGGATAGTAAAATAAATTATTATGCCGCGGACTGGAGCTGAGCCGCGGCTTGTTATGCAGTGCGGCGCGGTGCGTGACGAGGTCGGGGAAAAAATATCCGCCGGCGCCCTTTTGTTGCGGAGCGCGCGCGCTCAGGGCGTATATAGGTATAAGAGCGGGATCTGCTGGATGGAGATGGTGGGCGATGGAGATTATCGAGGAGAATGGTTTGCTTTTCATGGGAAGGGGTTGGTAATGTTAGGTTCGGAAAGAAAAGAGAAAATTTGTGACTTGTTGTACGGAAAAATTGTTTTTTTTTAAGTTATTAAGGGGACAGGTCATTGTAGCATCTAGAAAATAAACGTTAATATTTAAAACTCGACATATTTTTTTACCTAAATAGTTTAATTATTTTACAAAAATTATTCTTGATAGTCAACAACTCTGGTATAAATATATAGTCTATTAGAATGAATTAAAAGTGCTTGACTTCATTTTTATGTGGGGAGTTATCAGAGAATACTTTTTAAACCTTTATTAAAATCCTTTCCCCGGAGGTATGAAATTCTCCTTGTTAAAAGTTTTTGTTCATATCTATGAGATTTTAACAAATCAAAGATTAGTTGGACTTTGATATATCTGATTACGAGTTTTGAATTTCGCAACTATGACTTAATCTAGACTCAGATACAAGGACGAAAATTCCAAGTTACCACTTTAAGCTTACAAAGTAAAGATTCTAACTCAGAAGTTACTTCGATTCATCTAGATAGCTCAAATTTAAACTACCATTCCGCCAAAGGTTAAACAACTTTAATCCCTCTTATAATTATAAAAGACGCTTTACACCTCCAAAGCTCTAATATTCACATTATCACAAAACTTTCAACGCCTGCCTCAGCTCAAAGTACGCTAGACCACATCCACTCCATAAAGTATCTAATTTTGTTTATACAAAAAGAAAAATGAAGAAAACCAGTCATGCATATTGATAAGCGCGAAAGTAGCTTTAATTTAGCTGAAAGACCCGTTTATTATGCGAATTCACGAGGGTGCCGATCCCATATTTTAATTCATGTACGTGTAAGCTTTTAATACCTAACACGTGTAAAGTACTTTTTAGACGGGGTGGTGGGGGGGGGGGGGGGTGAATGCCGGGGAAGCGCCGCTGCTTCTTTATTCTTAAAAGGTTCGATACGAGGCGAGAGCCGCGAGCAGACCGCGCGGCGTGCGTGCACTGCAGCCTCCTAAGAATATGGCCGTCGTAAAGTTTATTTTGTTACTTCGTTCCTTTTTTTTTTTCCTTCCTTCTCTCTTTTTGTTGAAGCTATAAATGGAGGTCTATGCTCGAGCTTGTAAGAGCTTGGCGAGCGTAAGGTACTTTGCAAGGTGCTTTGCGATTGTTATATTGTTAACGCGCTTTGGGAGCAGGACAACTCGATTCTTACATAATATTACTTTTTTATAAATTGGCAATTTATACGCGTTGTAATGATTAAAAATTTATATCATTGTACTTGTAATTATTGATTTGACTTTTGTCAACAAATGTATTTATACACTTCAAATTTTTAATCCAAGGTTTTCTTATCTAGTAAAAAATAACCGCAGGTACGAGCATGAGAACAGGGAAAATAAAAAACATTTATTATTGGTAAATAGATAATCGCATCGCGCAGTTTATTCGCAGATATTAAATAGTATCATATCACGTAGCTTCTAGATTACATTAACTGCTTTAAGATACATACACGGATAATAATATTAGAGTGCCTTGTGCGGCTTTCCTTTTCTCACATAATTTATTAGCATACTTAAAGATATATCTTATTCTACATACCTTCGCATCTACTCGTATTCTATCATCAAAATCATGTATTAATCGCTTGCGTAGCTACTTATCTATTTTATTCATACGCCGTATCATCCCGTCTTACAATACTTAGTATACTATGTAACATTCGTTACATTTGTAATCCCCCCTCATCTTCGATAAAAGTTTAATAATAGATATGATTTAAATTGCACGCGATAAGGCATCAAGAGTGCTTATCGTAATTATCTTAATTCGAAAATAAGGCTCTGCGGTGATGGCGCGTTTTGAGTTCCGTTAAGACCTGGTGTATTCTTCCTTCCTGAGAGGTGACAAACCCTTTCAATCACCGAGGTACAGATAAAAATTGGACTTCGTGGTTTCGTCACAGAGTTCATTTCACCAGCTGTGATTGGTAATACTTGTGACGTACCTTATCACGTGATTCAAGACCAGAGAGATGTTATCACACACTTAATTAGGTCATTCTCTAACCGTCACTCGCCGTAGTGATCTAATATACTATCTTCGTTGTCTTATTTGTGGCGGGTCTTTCAAATTTATGTGTATCACATCCGTACAAACTGTATTGCTCAACTATAAACGCTTCGCTACTAGAATTTGTAAAGATGAATAATTTAAACAATTACAAAAATTATAAAATATATGAAACATTAAAAATCTACGCCGGAGAGATCTACCTTAATCAACTATTTTATTGCATTTGTAAAATAGAATATTGTGGTAAGCATGAGTGAAAGTACAAATTAACCAGTTCTCAGCTAATAAAAAATACGCGTATAAACTGTGAACACTTTTGTCAGTGAATCTTTTGTCAATGATAAAACAAAATGACTTACAAATGCCTGTTAACTCGTTTAAAGAGACGCCTGTCGATTTTTTTAATATTTTTTACAGAGCAATAAAATCGGTTACTTTTTTAACACAGACGACGTGCAAATTTTATCAGAACGATAACAATTGCGAGAAATTCCGAGAAACGCGAGCAATAAAGAGAATTTGGTAGCGCGGAGTGGAAAGAGAGAGTCAGTGCGTGCTAGCGAGGTCAGTCATGTGCACTTCAGTGTTGAAGGTCTCAATAATGGACAAGGAACGTCACACCCAGATGCTCCTAGAAGATTAAATTTAGACCTGGCTTTTCCTGACTTACGCATTTCAACTCGCAATTGTCAATCAAAGTTGTACAAGATACCACCAAAACTTTGGTATATTCAATTTCAAAAGAAGAAGCCCGTCGCTTGGCGGAGATTTCGTTTAGAGAATAGAGAGGCACAGCCCTTAGAGATTATATAAAATAAAAAATAAATATGAACATATATTTACACAAATTGTTATATTATCGTATAGTTCTGAGTCTATTTACACAAGCTATTTACATATTACATAGTACGTGAACAAAAATAAATTATTATAAAATTCATTATCGTTCGAAATGAAAATGTTCGCGAGGTTAAAATAAAAAGCCTATTTTAATTCTGACTCTAAATGTAGAGTATAAATAATTCTGTAATTCTTACTAGAGATCTAATTTTTATCGTTTCCTGAGATCATTTTGAATTTCTTGAAAAGTTTTACCTTTTGTTTCTGGCAATAGAAATAATGCGTATGGAGTAGCTAATAAAGACAATCCGGCATAAAGCCAGAAGGCATATGTTTCTCCAAAAGAATCAACTATTGATTGATAAGACTTCGTAACAATAACTCCAAAAAAGGAAGTAGACAAAGTTCCTACACAAGCAGCTGCGCTTTTGGTATTTTCGGGGAAAATTTCACTTAATACGGTGAGTGGAATTCCCGTGTATCCAACTGAGTAGGTAACCAAAAACAAAAGAATAGAAATGATTGGCAGCCACTGTATACTTTGTGCGTCGAAGTTTGACTTTAGTAAATAGAAATGCAATCCTAAACAAACCATTGCTATGGAAGTTCCAATACTTGGCACTATTAACATAATTCTTCTACCTAATTTATCGCTTAAATTCACTGTTAATAATGCTGATAAAATAGCTGTAACGTTAGCATAAATAACAAACTCATGTGGTTTAATTAAATAAGACTTTGCATTGTTTACAATTATTTCCATGTAAGAATTTATGACGTTTATACCACTCATCATTGGAAATCCAAAAAGTATGAATATAAGAAACATTGATTTCCTAACTTCAGGAACGTTTAACTCCCGAAGTTTGTCCTTTATAGTTAGGCTAGCATTGGCTTCAACAAACGTTTTGACTTCATTAAATTCTTTTTCTTCATTACAACCAGCGTAATAGAAAATGAGTGATTTCCTGGCTCGTTTTAAATGACCCTTTTTTATTAGATAATAAGGAGAATCCATGAGCCAGATAAAAAGTATTATTACTATCAAACAAGCGGCTAAATAAATTGAACTAGATACTTTCATGGGCAAATATGTCTCTGCAATAGTTCCAACAAGGATTCCAAGAGGATAGCCACCTACTGCTATTGAAATTAAAGTGCCACGAATCTTTGGCAATCCCACCTCACCTAAATAAATGGAAAAAGAGCAGTATGATGTAGTATAAGTGGTTCCGCCCAATAACCGTGAAGCGTATAACCATTCAGTGGAATCTGCGATAATTAAACATATCCAAGACACGCCAAAGATGATGAGTGATAAAAGAACTGTCTGTCTACTACCGATAAATGCAATACCAATAGAACCAATAATAGCTCCGAAAAATCCTCCAAGATCCGTACAAGATGCCACCCAAGATGCTTCATTTGATGTCAATGGTATGGTTGAATTTTTGGCAGTAAGCTGAGCAAGATTTGGAGAAGTCCAACCATCGTGTAATCCGATTTGCAACATCAGCATAAACACTAAAATTAAATTAAATTAAATTAAATATTGCTATACGAGATAGTAAGTTATTTTAAGTCTAAGAATTATTGTCTTAATTGAAAGTTAATAATAATGATAATACACTCTGTCATTGTATACTATTATTGACATGGTTATTGAAAAATCGTATGTATGTCTGATCACCTTAAACTGTTTATCTATTATGTATGTGTTTTATTATATGTTCATATATTTTTTTAAGATATAAGAAAAGTATCTTTTATTTTTGCATTTGTCTAATAATCATTGTCTATTATACTTATAAATTCACAACAAACAAATAATTTTATTTTAATATGGTTGACGTACGATTCAAGCGTTTTTTAATGTATTTTAATAATATGAATGTTGTACCTCCTAACGTTGCAATCCATTGAGTATAGGATTTGACATTTATAAGCCGATTCTTCTCTACAAACTGTACCATGATACACTTTCGCCCCTGCAACTTTTTGTACTGATCTGCCTCGTACATCCATTAATCGTCTATCAGTACCTCAGTATTCGACATTTTGATACTTTGATACGATAAGTTTTTATTATCTTATCTTTTAATAGGTATTATTAAAACTTTTCATAACTAGACGACACAATTCCATGCTTTTAGATAGCAGTGATTTATTGCCATAAAATTGTAAATCTTAAGATAAAAAGATAATTATAAGATCAAAATATTAACCAGATATAATGTGTTATAAAACTCTAAAAACAAAAATAAATTTAAGTGAAAAGATTAAAATCTTTAAGTATTTGTTGCTAAATAATAAATACACGATTAATATGGATCACATTACAATGTCGTAAACTAAAGTATACCTTTAATTCTGTAAATATTAACTATGGCTTTAAGAGGTTGTATGATCAGAAGAGTACAAGTATAAACATCTACAAGTAAGATTCTATGTGTGCGTTACAGGTAAAAATTTATATATGAGGATTTTTGGTATCGCTGATTACAAACCTGTTGTCTAAATTGCAAAATTCAAAACGGTGTATCCAAAATGGTGTTTCTAAAGTATCCATACGTTCATTCGTTTCAATGATCATTCCAATATAGCGGACCTAAAGTATATACATAGATGTAGAATTAACTGTAAATTGTTTACATATTGCACAATAATATCTATCTAAAGGTTTCTGTTACTACTGATAGCGAATTCGCTGTCTAAATTTGAAAATTTAAAATGATACATTTAAACTACCCATACGTTTGTTTATAAAATTGCAAAATTCAAAATGGCGGATCCACAATGGCGAATATAAATAAATTAACAGCTGCTTTTGAAGTAAAAATAAATGAAGAATATCAAAAATCCAAATATTTATAATTTTTAATAATATTGTATAATCAAATTTAAAGTTTCATTATCTGATCTTATAGAAAATGCCTACCCCACCCCAACCTGCGAACTTGCATATTTTTTAATAAAAAAAATACTAGTCGACGTATTTCGATTTGTACTTTACTCCTACGTTCATACTTTTAATTATACCCATTTAGTTTTTTAATAAAAAATAAAATTTTATTTTGTCTCTTTTGCACCATTAAATGTTGATATCTCGTTAAATAATGCAATTTTCTAACTGTACTAAGCGTTAAAGAATTATACTAATAGTAATACTAATTGTACAATTGCGTTCTTTAATTGTACCATCTTATTTAATTAATAAATAGATAGAATGTGTTTAATAGAGTAATTCCATCAAACGGATTGATTATAAAAATTTTAAACGTACATTATATTTTTTTAAACGTGTTCTTCTTACCTTTACTGGCTTACTACGTAAGTTAAGTGGTTTCCTCGTATACTTCTCAGTTTTGACGTTATCTTCGAGAACATAGATATTCTCGAGGAAAATAAGTTCTTTTTTAAATGTGATTATCTAAAATGTTTTTTTTAAATGTTCACGTGGAAAACATTCTTTTGTGCGGTATTGTTTTGTATTATAATAATTAAATGTGACAATATTTATTAATTATTTTGTGTTCTTGTTTTTTCAATAAACAGCCTGAATGATCCAACAAACCAGGTCCGGGAAACATCGCATAGTTTAAAATAAGCTTTGGTTATTAATTTTCACGATATAAAAAATCATCTAACATACATATTTGGATGGCGCATCAGCGTTTTCTTAAATTTTTCTTTTGTTTATAAATTTAAGTTTTTAAATTTAAATTGTAATAGTTCTAAACTAAAAAGATTTATTTTTTATTCTTGTAATTCCCTGGTAGTCTTAGCTGGTTTTTAGCTATTTTCTAGCTGATTTTGAAGTATGTATTTTAATAATTAAGTATTTACGAATAAAATAAATCAGTGTACTTCGATATTTAACAATATTTTCATATATTTATTTTCTATTTTAAAACAAAATATTAAAGAATAATGCTTCCATTAAATAAACATGTTAACCAGCTAATACAGCTTATTTTTTAGCAGAGTTGTAATAAGATCTTATGTAGGTGAAAAATATCATAAAATCTACGCAAAATAGATCTTAATAAATTATTTGTAAAACCATTAAGAAAGATTTAAATAAATATCTTCAAAAGCTTTCAACCGTCCTTAATGTCAAATAGTCCGAACTATGCTCTTAATCCTATTTAAGATTGCTTATAGATCTTTTTTATTTCGACGTTTGACATAACTTTAATTATACAGCCAAATGCACAGCCTACCCCCAAATTGGCCTGAAACGTCAGCGCAGGAAAATCAATTCACCAACCGAAACTCCGAAATAAAATCTTCACGCTTTGGCACCGACATGCTAACTACCCCCCCCCCCCCCAACTTCCCCTCACCCCACCAAATCAAAAATCGAAAGCCACATCCCGCAAGCTCGAAATAAAAGGGTTCGGCCTCGTCGGCGCGCAAAACGGAAAGAAGCCGTAAAAGCTCAAATTGTTATTTTCGAATAAAACGCGGGGACTGCACACACGCACGCGCGCAAAATAAAACGAATCGAAACGCGCGCGCAACCTATCATATTGGTTCGCGCTGCACAAAAGGATAGAAAGAAAGAGAGAGAGAGAGAACCGCGCGCTCCAGTTGCAGTTGCGTAACGCTGTGTGCGCATGCCGGGAGCGAGGAGGAGGGTTCGAAATTGCGGCCTCGCTTTTCTTTCTTTTTTTCGTCGCTGTTGCATCTCCCTTTCCCCGGAAAACCGACACGCATACGCGAGCTGCAGCAGATTTCGCGCTTCCGCGTGTGCACACAATGCGTGCTGCTGTGGCTCTTTTTTTTTTTTTTTGCACAACGGCAGCGTCGTCGTCGTCGTACCCTTCTGCGCGCCTTTTGTGCTGCACGCGCGGGGCTCCTGCTTGTTTTTTTCGCAGCCCCCGCGAAACGAGAAACGATGCGGGAGAGCCGCGCGCTCGTTTCGGAACAACAAAAAATGGAGGCGAGCGAGAGCGAGAGAGAGAGAGAGAGGGACAGTCGTTGGGTGAAACGAAACTGGATGCTAACTCGTTTTTGCTTGGGGGAGGCTTTTGTGAAGGAGAGCTTCGGGGTGGACTGAAACGTGAAAATTTGCCTTGGTTGGCAGACATTTATGTGGCGTGATGGGCTGCTCTCGATTGATGTATTTGTTGGAGTTGTATTAAGTGCGAGTCGAGGGTGAAGATATACGCGTAATGGTGAATTTACTGAAGTGAGAAGGTTATCTTTGTGGCCGATGGGGAGAGGTTTGCAGGTAATGGGGTGCTTCTTTCTCGCCAGTGTAAAAATGTCGTCTACGACTTTACGCCGTGTAAAATTGAACGTATAACGACGCTAAAATTAAACTGTGATGGTGCAGTATAAGGACTTTTATGCTTGAGGTAGTTCTTACTCGCTAGTACGAGATGTGTGGGGGGTTTATTAGGCATTTTCATTTCTGATTGATTTGCAAATCACAAATTACACAGAATAGATAATGGAAACTTTATTTTTGAATCTTTGTACAGATTATTGTATAAAATTAAGATTCACGTGATAAAGTTTAATCAAATGTTAGTTTTTGACTTTAGGAGGAGACTGTACTCGTGTTCTAAGCGAAAATCACAGCTCTAAACTTTATTAGTTGAAATTTTTAATTTTATTTCTCAAAGTTGTCCCTAATTCTTTGTACGATAAAATTGGGGACAACTAGAAATTTGTAAAATTAAAAATTCAACGAGTAAAGTTCAGAACCGGGAGTTTTGCTTCGTATCTTAGTACGGTCTCCTCTTAAGGTTGAGTAACTTCTCTGAACCTTCAATGACTGACAATTTCGAAAGGAAAATTGAGTTTTTTATGCCCTGTCTAGACATGCCCGTTAATAAAGATACGATTCAACTTTAATATTTATCCTACTTAATAAATTGAATATTTTGCAATTTATGAAAATGCAGAAAACTATTCTTTATGCATTTAATTTTTCAAGATTTATCTGACTTATCTCATTGTATTAATTTTATTTCAAAAGTTAAAGCGATACTCTATTAAAGTCTACATGCACAAGGGGTCATTATTCTTGTCAGAATACACACTCAATTCTTCCTTAAATAATAATCTTGCTTATTTTGTTAATGACCCGATCGAAAATTTCGCAGTCATGTAATTACACTGATGATATCTACAAACTATTTTAATTTCTACACTTCTTCTCTTACAAGAAGGCAATGATGGAATTGTAATAAATGGCTTCATAACGCAATTGTTAGCATACGCAGATGATATAGACATACATCTATATACGTATACGAGTCACAAATAATTAATCACATTCTTTAAGAAGTTATACTTTAAAATACAAAGAATTAAAATTACATGTCGCATCAACTAAAAAATTGTTATTACTATTTGTATCAAAACTGATAAATAAGATAATGTCAGCACACCTTTGCATCCTCTTCACACCAATTCCACCTGTATCTTCCTCAAAACTATAACCCACCCTACCGAAAAGCAAAACTTAAAGATCAAACTTCGCGCAGCTCGGCGACAGCGCATTGTTTCTTGGCGGCCGTCATGGCAGCCTACAGCGCCACCCTCTCAACTCTATACATTACCGTCCCGTGTCTGCGCGCACATCACGCGACAGGCTCGAAGCTCGTATTTCAACGGATCGTCGCGCGCTTTGACCCTCGCTCCTGCTGTTTATCGCGTCCTTGCACTGCAGGCGCGCGCGCGCGCGCACGGCTCGTCGTAACTTTTGAGCTTCCTTTTGCGTTTTATCGTCTTTTTTGTTTCTTCTTAGGGATTCCTTGCGCGGCAGTGCCGATGAATTCGAGAGGATCCGCTTTCAAGCTGAAGAACGCTGTAAAAGGGATTTTGGTATTGGGAGGTGTGTAGTATGTGTGTAGTATGCGAGCTTCGCGTGCAGTGATGTAATTTTGAAGTTGTATTGATTTGTGATAGCTGTTGACGTGATTCATTCGGTGTGTTGTTCGTCACTCGATATCTGTACAAATTTAGCGTGATATTGATGGGTAGATCGTATCGTATTATGAGCGGTTTTCACAGGAGTTTATCTTTCTTTTCTTTGGCGGAGAATCTGGATGAATTTGTATTATGCAGCTGATTTTGGCATTGATATGATAATTTTAATGAAAATGTATTATTTATAATTTTATTATAATTTGCAAATGATTTCATTAATGATATCGATGCGAAGTTTAGGTTCTGTGGGTAAACATAGTTACGTGCATTGAAAATCCGAATTTAGTAATATTAATATTAACGCGATGTTTTAAAGTTTTATTGATTAGAAGTCTACAAATCAATAAAGAGCCCGTTAGACTGACGATTCAATTTTCAAAAATATTTATAAACAATTAATTTTAATTAATATCGTGATTTGTATATCGTTTCATACGCCCTTAAAAGTAAATGAAATTGAGAAAGCTGCTAAATATCTGCGTCAAAGAAAAGCGGATAGCCATTTGATGCACTTAAACTAGAAAGTTAATTTGAAAATAATCGTTTCCCGATAATAGTAAAGCTCAATATCTCAAAGGTTTAAAATTGCTTTTGAAAAGAAATTAAAAGATATCATTTATCACTTAAGTTATTGTATTGTATAATTATATCATTTTTTAAATCTTCTTCAATAAATGCAAAGAAATGTGTTAGAAAAATACTAACAAATAATAATAAAATATAGGTCTGATGTGGACTAATAAACTTTAAGCATGAATTCAATTTTTTTAAACTCCAAGTAACATTTAATTAAATTTTATATTTTGGGTAAAGATTCCGGTTTTATGGAAGGTCTTTCACTTCATAGTAAAGCAAATGTTAAGATTAATAGTCATTATAATCATCTTCAGTACAGTGCTTGTTGGTAAACAGCCAAAACTGATCGTGTTACACGACGTGTACAACGACAGTTGACACTGGAAGGTAATAATGAGTAATATTAGATGACGAACAAATTTATCTTAAGAATATTCGTATATAAATCGATAATTTATACAAAAGAAAACGCTAAAAGAAAACATAATTTTGTGACGAGTTCATAATTAATCTTTGTTCTTAAAAAAATATATATTTTTAATTAAAATATCAAAGTCTTATAAATATTTAAGAAACAAATCGCTAATTTTATTAACAAAGTTTTTATAAAAAAATTTATCCTTTTTAAACTTACTTATTAAATATCAGAATGCGAATTTTTAAATAATACCAGGATTGATACTCGTCTCGGAAAGCATTTGTAGTCTTTGTCAACTTGAGTATCGAATATCATCCCATAATAGAGTATTCAAATAATGCGTTGCACAATATAGAAAGTACATTACTGACTGGGAACAAAGACTCAAGTATGTAGTTCATATCGATGCACCGAGTGCCTGTACGGGATATAGAATTTCCGACTTTGAAAAGATGTGTTGCGTAACTTATATCATTGTTTTGAAGTATGAAAAAGAAACGATTTTGAATAAACATAGCATGGCTCATACATTTCCAAGGATATTTGAGAAGATGCTTTGAAACTTTAATAAAGAAACTTGGAAAAAGTAATGCACCTTGCCGTAGTCGGCTTATTCTACTGACTGCCTATGTATACAAGTTATCTAATATTTAATCAGCTTCGTATATAACTTTTATTAACTAAAGGTAATCCTTTTACTTTCAAAAGTAATTCTTTTAGTTACACTGTCGATAATATTTAACGTACACGTATGGCACATCAACAAATTTCTCCCATCATATTATACTGAATAAAAAATCAAAGAAACCGAATAGATAATAAAAAAACCGACATTACTTAAAATTCTACCCGAAAGCACGACTAAAGAAGCCTTTCGGTTACTCGAAAAAAAAAAGAATTACATGTTAAATTATTAACAATTCATTTTATGAGAAATTCAAGTTTCTATCAGAGGATTTATCAAAATAAATGAATTCTCTTTTAACGGAAAGGAATTTTTTTGCTACAAAATAATTTGGATCAGTGGAAAATCCTTTCCCAACAAAAGAGTCTTTTCTTTCTGAGCGATGCTTTTGCAAAAATAATTCGCTTTATCCCTCTAATGTAACTCCTTTTGGGCAAAGTAACCTACCACAAGAAATACATTCTTTATTTAAATAAAAATTAATGTTATCAATTCATTATCCTTCCACTTTCTATTTCATTTGCTTTAATACTAATTTTTCATTTCACAAAATCTCCCAATTTTTCTCTTCATAACCTTCAAACCACGCATCAAACAAAACAATAACGCATCATCGACGACAATCCCCCCCAAATCCCCGTTCAATACTCCCCCACTCCCTAGCATCCACCTTAACAATCACTACAAAATCCCTGCCAGACAAAACCATCCAACGTCGCGCAGAGGCCTCCACCCCATCGTGCACCTTCGAAACCCCAACGTCACGCAGCTCCGCAGCAATCTCCTCACTCCCCCAATCCACCTCCTCCTCGTCGCGAACATTCACGCACACAAAAAACGCGAGTACACAGTCGGAAGAAAGAAAAACCGACAGACGCGCGCAGCCCCTTAATACCTCCACTATACACCCTCTCACGCGTAATCCGACGTAAAGGTCTAGAGCTCGCGCACAATGCGCTCTCTCTCTCTCTCTCTCTCTCTCCTCTTTCTTTCCTGCTCTGCACCCCCTTCTCCGCTGTAATTTAGCCCCGCTATCGCCGAACTCTCGCGCTGATCGACGCGCGCTTCGCGATGTAGGTATATATATATATGTATATATAGAAAGCTCGCTGACGACTCCTCACGTACACCTCTATATACGCGTGAGAAGCCGTGGAGGCTCTTAATTAAATTCTTGCATTGATCGTGTGTCGCGCGCGCGGGGGCTTTTCATCCGCGATGAGCGACGTGG
The DNA here is from genome assembly GCA_949152435.1 of Gastracanthus pulcherrimus. NCBI lineage: Eukaryota > Metazoa > Arthropoda > Insecta > Hymenoptera > Pteromalidae > Gastracanthus > Gastracanthus pulcherrimus. The sequence goes on along the minus strand of OX424574.1, from coordinate 25,015,918 downwards.
TGTGGAGCAAGTCGAGTGTCGATAATTTTCGTATACGCGGGATACTAAACAGAAATTCTCTCGCCGGCTGCGCTCGCGAGCTATTCCGTTCTTTTTCTACGTATGCGCCTTCTTCCGCGTCTCTCTCTCTCTCTCCTTTTTGTTTCCTGGATTTTTTCTGCTTTTTTTTCGTCGTCGAGAGGGTGGGAGTTCGAGCCCTTGGCCGTATATGTGGGTGCGAGTGCGCGATCGAGTGAGCAGAGAGCGATCGAAGAGCTCG